>BPTQ01000004.1:221145428-221172601 GCA_019973895.1 Chrysanthemum seticuspe
GCTGCACAAAGGGGGCAGTTGCAGTCAACTTCAACTCCATTGACAGAAACGGAAGTAAGACATAAGAAAGTAACATTCCATCTTTTTTTACCCTTTTAAATACTGCTGCAGTCTTCTTAAACAATTTATATTTCAGGTGTCTCCGGTGAACATTAATCTTTTAAATAGCAGTGCTGATGAGGATGCCGGAACACGTGTTGCTGGACGTGAGAAAGTTGCGAGCATTGAGAAGTCTAATGGACTTGCAACTTTGGAAAAGGAAATTCAAATAAGTGTAAGTAATAAATCACCCCCCCTGGGATTTTTGAATTCTACATACATTATTTATTTACCGTGTATTATACATATAGGAAACTGTTAAATCTGTCGCATCTAAGAAATCGACTAGATCAAAACGAAAGGATTCTTCACGTCAACTTTCTGGATCACAAGAACAGGAGTCTCCATTAACAGTACTACCACAAGTATGTATTTAAACATTTTCATATGTTCTTTAGTTTAATTAATTACTGATACATATATACATGCAACAAATTATCTTTTTAGGTAATTAAGTGCAGACTGTGGCACTTAAAGAAATCAACTATTATTGCGGAGGGTACCGTGTACAAAACTGATGGAAAACAAATGATTCATAACAAACCACTCCCAAAGGATTGCTACAGAGTGTCTATTGAAAAATCTTTAGTGGATGCAGCGTGCATACCGGATGTAGGAAGTAACGGTCTCAAAACAGTTAAGGATGCAGTAGGTGGTTTTTATGCATGGCCAAAGGATCAAGTGGTTTTCGATGAAAAGGTACATAGATGCATGTGTTTTATAAACCTACATATATCATTCTTCATATTTAATTCAGTGTTTGATACCCCGGCTTTTGTTTCCTACATGTAACACCACCAAGTACCATAAAACTGATTGGTGAGAACAGAACTGCACCTAAATTACATACTAAGCGCTACGTCTCTAGTCATACCATGCAAAAGGAAGCTAAGAAGATCAAGAGTCAGAAGTCGTTAAATTATTGAGAATTTTATTATGTACGACATTACAATTTTATATACATTCCAATTTTATTGTATTTGAATATATTTTGAATATATTTTTATATATTAGAATTTGTTTTGATATATATTTATTTCTTATATGTGACTAAAAGATTCATATAGTCACAATTATTAACACTTTTTGGTCACAGTTTGTTAATTCGATGCGTGAATAAATGTTAGAAAGCGCCACACAAACATAAAATTAATGTGGCCATTGGATGAGCAATAGTCACACAAAACACACATTTCTTCACTTAAAACACCATATGGTCACACTTATTAACACTTTTAGCCACTTTATGGTTAATTGCATTTGACTAAATACCCAAAAGAAACATGCTTTGCGTGACTAAATGTTAGAAAAGGCCACACAAACATAAAATTCATGTGGCCATTGGATGAGCAATAGTCACACAAAACACACATTTCTTCACTTAAAACACCATATGGTCACACTTATTAACACTTTTAGCCACTTTATGGTTAATTGCATGTGACTAAATACCCAAAAGAAACATGCTTTGCGTGACTAAATGTTAGAAAAGGCCACACAAACATAAAATTCATGTGGCCATTGGATGATCAATAGTCACACAAAACACACATTTCTTCACTTAAAACACCATATGGTCACACCTTATTAACACTTTTAGCCACTTTATGGTTAATTGCATGTGACTAAATACCCAAAAGAAACATGCTTTGCGTGACTAAATGTTAGAAAAGGCCACACAAACATAAAATTCATGTGGCCATTGGATGATCAATAGTCACACAAAACACACATTTCTTCACTTAAAACACCATATGGTCACACTTATTAACACTTTTAGCCACTTTATGGTTAATTGCATGTGACTAAATACCCAAAAGAAACATGCTTTGCGTGACTAAATGTTAGAAAAGGCCACACAAACATAAAATTCATGTGGCCATTGGATGAGCAATAGTCACACAAAACACACATTTCTTCACTTAAAACACCATATGGTCACACTTATTAACACTTTTAGCCACTTTATGGTTAATTGTATGTGACTAAATACCCAAAACAAACATGATTTGTGTGACTAAATGTTAGAAAAGGCCACACAAACATAAAATTCATGTGGCCATTGGATGATCAATAGTCACACAAAAGACACCTTTCTTCACTTGAAACACCATATGGTCACACTTATTAACACTTTTAGCCACTTTATGAGTAATTGTATGTGACTAAATACCCAAAACAAACATGCTTTGTGTGACTAAATGTTAGAAAAGGCCACACAAACATAAAATTCAAGTGGCCATTAGATTATCAATAGTCACACAAAAGACATATTTCTTCACCTTAAACAACATATGGTCACACTTATTAACACTTTTTGCCACTTTATGCTTAATTGTATGTGACTAAATACCCAAAACAAACATGCTTTGTGTGACTATACAGTGTTTATGGTCACTAATACGGATTAATCCAACAAAATTTGTACCTAATTAGTCACACATGTTACGGTTTTGGTTACTCTTTTGCAATAGAGACTAAAAAAAAGTCAAACACGTGACCATAGGGTACCTATGGTCGCGCGACCTTTAGTCACACACGGCCGAAAAAACATGTGTGACTATATGTATATCGTCACACATATTCGGTGTGGCCAAATCCACTTTTTGTTCTAGTGTTATTGGGTCTCTCATGTATCTAACAGCTAGCAGACCTGATATTGTCTTTGCCGTTTATCTATGCTCCCGTTATCAGTCGCGACCAACTGAAACCCACCTCTCTGAGGCTAAAAGAATCCTTCGATACATCAAGGGAACCATTAACTTGGGGATCTGGTATCCGAAGGATTCTGGTTTTGAACTAATCGCTTTTTCAGATGCTGATCACGCAGGATGTTTAGATTCACAAAAAAGTACTTCAGGAGCACTACAATTTCTTGGTGATAAACTGGTGTCCTGGCAATCGAAGAAGCAGGATTGTACATCGCTGTCATCAACCGAAGCAGAATATGTAGCCATGTCGGCGTGTTGTGCTCAAGTCATCTGGATGAGAACACAACTCAAAGACTATGGTTACGTATTTGACAGAATCCCGATGTACTGCGACAATCGGAGTGCCATTGCGATCTCGTGCACCTCAGTTCAGCATTCGAAATCAAAGCACATCGATCTTCTCTATCATTTCATCAAGGACCATGTAGAACAGGGTACAGTTGAATTATACTTCGTGGGTACATAATACCATTGGCAGATCTACTCACCAAAGCCTTGCCTCCCGCTAGGTTTAATGAGTTGGTCCACCGGATTGGTATGCGGTGTTTGACTCAAGAGGAACTGGATGAACTATTAAAACAGTCTTAAAAACCAGTCAAACACCAAAATCTCTTTTGTAAATAACTTTTCAAAAACAAAATACAAAAATAGAAAATCAGATAAAACAACAAAAAAATTCTTCTATCTATAGTTCTTCAAACATGGCAAGTACATTGTTCAGTCAACACTCAAATCTTTCAAAATTCAGTATTTTTTCGATCAAGTGTTGAGGGGGAGAAAATAAATTCTTAACTGTTTCAAAATAACCGTGTACTTGCATGTTACCCTATCCCGGTTGTTTCTTTAATAATGGTGGTCACATTTCTAGTTTACTGACACTCCTCAGACTAAAATTTATAACCTTTCATTATTTCTTAAGTCGAGGGGGAGTGTCGTCAAAGTTATTTCCAAGAATTCTTCGTTTGGTAACCAAAATGGAAGTTTAAAGGCTTTGGATGAAAATGGAAAAGGTGGAGGGACTAAAACTGCCAAAAACTTAAAGTTATTTTAATAAATACACCTCCACCTAACTTTCACTTCACATTTATTACTCATACCATGTTAGGTCACTAGATTTACAACACAAGCTTACTAGAAAGAGATAAAGGCGATTGAACAAGTAAACCAAACACACACACACGTTATACTAAGACAGTTATGCGTAGAGTATGTAGTAAAAGAATAACTTGAACAACCAACCTTCAAATGAAGGTTTACAAGAGTATTTATAGGCAAGGAGCTAGGGCAACACTCCCATTCCTTCCCTTTTCCTTATTGGACATGGGCCTAAGCTTATGGGCCTTCTACATAAGCTTGACCTTAAACAAACATAAAGGCCATAATAAACTACCTATTACATATAAGTAACTAACACTTGAATTAAGGTTTAGGAGTGATTCCAACAATCTCCCCCTCAAGTGTTGGTGATGAAAAACGGTGAAGGCGTTGATGTAATAGTAGCTTTGACGTCTTCTGTCATTCTTCTTTCTTGTGAGAAGGAATGCCTTGATTCGAACAATCTCCCCAGTGTAGAGAGATAGTTTTCTTTGAACATTTATGCTTTGACGTCATCTTTAACTTTGTTCTTTGATCATTGTTCTTCGTGATGAAAGTGATAGTATGTTGTTGTCAGCATCAAGTCTGCCTCAGGTCTGCTTCGCCGCTACAGTGTTTCCACGTCATTCTTCAACATGCTCACACGCTCTTTGACGTTGGAATTCAGTACTGATGAAGTTCTTTAAGTCTTTAACATTGTAGATTCTTTGATTTGATGAAGAATCATTCTGACTGTTGTGTTGCTTTTGGATAGAACTTCCATTAGTGATGATGTTGGCGTGAGCATGAGAAGAATCTGCACGATCATCCCGCTCCGGAGCTTCCATTAAGAAGAAAACTTTTTAAAACGGTTAGTAATAAGCGGATTCCGGCACTTACAAGTTTGAACTTCGAGAGTGTTAACAGCATATTGTGAAAAACACAACTCTAATTCTCACAAAGGCCGTTCCTGAACTGGAGTCCCACAAGTGAGATAACGCGATGTACCGAAGTAAATCTACAGTTAAGATGAGTCGCTAAGGTACACCAAAGCATTACCTCACGACTGTAGACCGTTTGAGACACACTAAGCGTAATCCACGGGGAGTTACCGAAGTGACCTGCTGTCAGGGCTGTTAGATGTTGACCCTGGCAGGAGTTTCCATTCAATCACTGAGGATCACAGATTGTGAACCTCTCATAAATGTTCTCGACAGATTGCTAAGATCTGTGAAGGACTCGATATTGTACCACTGAAATTCTTATTTTTGAATGTCAAGTGTACCTAAGAGATCTTTTGATGAATCTCGTGGCTTTAGACTCAATAGTGCGTTTTGGTTTTTCCTGAGCGGAGACTAGGGAGAGGGTCTCCTTCTTCAATACCAGCGATCTCTAAGAGAAAGCTAATAGTTTACGTAGGGTTCCCTGTGAGAATGAAACAGGCTTCTGTAGATAGAAACTTGAGTGGCTAAGAAGGTTTAGTGCATGCGTCACTGGGTCCATGACGATTTTTAATCTTCAATACCGGCGTCACTAAGTGACAACCAGTAGCATATGAATTGAACCCGGTGTCTGCCCTAAGTTGAATAATTTGGAGGGCTATTTCTTTTCACCCTTTTCTTTGCATTTCTTTTTAATTCTTCAACTCCTTCTTTCTCTGATTCTCATTTTCTCCTTTTTATAATCGTACCTAAGGACTTCTAAGTACTAACTATTTGTGATGTCCTTGGGTAGATCCCTCCGGCTCTGGCGGATCATAGGACGGTTATTCCTAACCTTAGTCACCTTATCACTCCATGACTAACATATGTTGCCATAAAACCAATTTTCAAGAAAATCTCTCAACTGGTTTGTAAATGAAAAACATGTTTGAACCACTATGAGAGTTTTATCTTTTAGCATAAATACTCCCCCTCCACATGTGCTTTGGAGTTTTGACGAAAATATGCACAGTGTGGGAAGAGCGCGCACTTTAGAATTGATCAACTCAAGATAGACAATCTCCGGCGAGACACGGTTACGTTGCATAGTTAAAGAGATACATTGTCAGCTTTTAGGTGACAACTAGCTCTAATAACTACCTTAAAGGTGTAGACAAACCTCGAAAGGTTGTCATACCCGTCAGAGTTCATGTCTACCAAGAGTTTCTCGAATGGTACTTTCTACTTGGACAAGTCCTTTGCGAGACACGTTTACATTACTAGCGAACTAGCTTGAAATTATTACCCGTCCCGGACAAGTCTTTTCGAGTTACTAACAGTTTAGTACCGTCAATTCGTTGGTTAAGTCTATTATACAAAGATTCATTTGCATTTGCACAACATATTTCTTATCACATAATTTTCTCCCCCTCAAAAATGGCATATAAAATGTTATTTTTGAAAAGTTGAGAATAAATATGACCATTTCGAGTGTTGCGGGAAGATGACCACTATGAACAATTTGTGAACAATGTTTAAACTCAAGTACTCCCCCTCAACAAGTGATATAAACGGTTGAGGTTTTGAAAATCATACGGGGAAGTACTTGTTCTTTTGAGCAAAACCTTGAAAAAATAAAAGGTTTAATAGGTTTTACTCAAAAGTAAGAAGCTTTCGCTCCTTTTATAAGGATTGTGGCACTGATGCGTACCACAGGGTCCTTTCTTGACAAGAACAGGTTGTACACTGTTATGTGTGCACAAGCCATAGACATATATAATCACACATCCAAATTTATAATGAAAGAAGCAGTTCAAGGGGTACCAGGAAGTCCAGAGATGTCGCCAGGGTTGTGAATCGGGCGTTGAAAGCCGGTGATGTTAATCCTGGGTCGACCACCAACATAGCTTTCCAATCTTCTGAACTGATCCCTTCTATACAACCTTTCATCAATCATCTTGATGATTCTCCTCACATCTCTTCGATCCTGAGAATTCCATCGCTTAGGAGACCCAATCTTTTGACGTATATCCTTCAACCTATAAGCCAATCCGTCCCTAACCATCTTCAAAGTGTGATCCCCAAACTTTTGAAGATCACTACACGCCATTAAGCAATTTCGTTGAAGTTCACTGCGGTAAACGACGCCGAAAGGTTTGCTGATGAGCGTATATTGTGAGAGCTGGTTGATGTCGGGAAGATCAAGTTGAGGTGGAGTTAAGTTGATACGGGTCTGATATGATTCAACTGCGAGCTAGAGATCTTCTACACGTTCTTTGATCACTATGCGTCTGATGAATATGAGCACTGACTTGATGAATTCACGTTGTACTTCAGTGGAGAATTGTCTCATACGACCCCTGTACTTTGGCAAGGTACATGTCTTCGATGTCATTGATAGACAAATTCTCAAAGTCAGCTTCAGAGAATGCATAATCCCGTTCATCTTGCCTTTTGACCACAATCTTCTTAAGAAAAGTGTAGTCCCATTTGGTCGAAAGATCAACGTGTTTGATGGCAACGATATCCTTAGTACTGAACACTGCATGTTGAGACTTCTAAACCTGGCAGCTTCTGTATTAGATTCTTCGGCGTTCTGGCCAATGATGAATCCCGTACATTGCATCTCAGTCGTATGCTTCCACTTTGTTGGAGAACAAGTGATTAGCTCTTTCCTTGATAGCTATGCAGTTTGAGTATATGGCTGCTGGGAATGGAAGTGTTAAATATGTAGCGTATTTCCTTGATCCATCTTCACCGTGTAGAAGAAATTCCAAGTCTTTGTTGAAGAAATATCTGAATGGGATCCTAGGTTCATCTGGTTGGCCAATTGTTGGTAGAGGTTTAGACCAGTCGGTGTAATATGGAGGGTTGTCCCGTTTGGTGAAGTCGATGTTTGCTTCTGGGTTGAGCCAATCCATGTTGTTAGACATATCTCGAGCAATGTTTTCAAGGTGATATTCGACCTCGATGGCACTTTCTGAGCTATCTTTCCACAGTTGAAAAGCTTCATTCTTGATTCGCCTCAACTCGGATTTCGTCATCTTCTACACATGGAACTTTTGTTGCAGAATCTTAGCATGCTCCAAAGTATTACCGTCTACCAGATCTTGACCTTCTTCAGGGTATGGAGTGGAATTGACAAGTGTAGAAAACCATTCAAATTCCTCTGTTGTATCTTCATCTAGCCATGATACGACGTCAGTCTTGGGCGCCTTCTTCTTCTGTTTCTTAGGCTTTGGTGAGGATTCTGGTTTTTGGACTTGTTTGGGAGAGGTGGGTTGTTGTAGGGGCTTACGAACTTCCTCATCGTCACCACCCGTATACTCAAAGTGATCACCGGTTTTTTGAGTCTCGGGCGGTAACTCAGAATCCTGAGGTTTATCAGTAGAAGAGCTAGGAGGAGTTCTTTGAGAAGTTGGAGTCCTTTGGGGAGGAGGTTGCATGGAATACTGAATAGAGGATGATTCATCACACTTCTTTGAGCGTTTGGGCTCTTTATCCTTATCCTGATCTCTGTCTTCATCTTCTCTTGAACGTTTGGTCCTAACAGCTTCTTCTCGGAATGAGGACCTGAGTTGGTATTCCAATAGAGCTTTAAACAGTTTAGCTTCGTGTGAGGCAAACGTTGCAGAGCGTTTCGACATTTGTGCAACTAGCCGGTTTACCAATTCATCATCTGAGAAGATTGTAGATTCAACTGGATTGATGCTTAAATTCATCGGAGTTGATTTCATGGCTTGTTTGGCTAGATGCAACAGATTTGGATACAGTTGTCTGGTATACATTTCCTTTGTCAATTTCGGAACGACCTCCATAAGGAACTGGTGAGAGTATCCTTTGATCATTTCGTCCATTTTCCCTTGAAGATCATCTTTCATGAGCTTTTGGACATACTCCCTTTCATCTTGCATCTTGTCGAGATCATCATGAATATACTGTATCTGATCAGCATAGAAATTCATCTTCCTGTAGAGGATATCTTTCTTTCTGACTTGTTTGACAGCATTCCCAATTCTTTTAGGAGCATGAGATATCCAAGATCGAGTTGGCTTCTTCACTGATTTGGATGTTGATTTGGTTGATCTTTTAGATGGTGGTGGTGAAGAATGAGATGTTGAATCTGATGATGAGGAGACATGAGGAGGCTCGGGGTCCTTAGGAGGTGCAGAAGTATCCTCCTTGGAACGAGTTGGACTGTTGAGAAAATAATCATCATAATTCTCTTCGTTATCTTGTCCAGATTTAGCCTTTTCTTCTGTCTGAGCCTTAGCTTCTTCATCAGTTTTCTCTTTCTCAGTCTTATCCTTTTCTGGTTCCTCAATGTTATTATCAGTAGACTCCTCCACAAGCGTTTGTTGTTGCACAAGAGTGGTGGCACCAGCTCCCTTATCGGGTTGATTAACTGCATCAGGACCTGGTGAAGTGTGGACACCACCACTCGACCCTCCGGGGCCCCCCATTTGTTCTTGTTCAAATTCTTTAGCCTTTTGAAGGTGTCTAACTAATTTAAACTTCTTCCTGTAGGATTTATCCAGTTGCTCTTCATCACTTTCAGAGCTTGAGCTTTGATCATACGGCACAAGCACTGGAGTCTTCCCTTTGCCATGTTCAGCTATTGGACTTGGAGGTTTCGGTACTAATGGAGTGTCAACCTTTGCAGTTTCAAAGTATGTAATCTCTTCTTCTGATTCAGTACCTTCTGAGTCCTTGTCAATTAGCTTTCTCTGCGGTTCAGGTTTAGGTACGGGAATGGGAACAGCTTCCTTAGAAGGAACAGTCCTTTTACGAGGAGGATTCCTCTTGGGAAACTTCCTTTGACTTTCAGTACTTGCAACACTTCCTGCACTGCCTCTTCTGGTTCTTCTTATAGGTGTTCCAGAAGACTTGTCATCGAGATGACCAACTTTACCTTCTCTTACTGCTACTAGATACCTTTTGTATGTCTCGAGCTTTTTGATTTCTTTAGACAGTAGGTGATCAGGTAACACAGCACCCTGTTTCTTTGTAGACGATTCCTTGATTCCGACTGATAGGGTTGGCTCAGTCAACATATCGTGATTGTCAGGGTCATTGAGCCTCTGTGGAATATCGGGATGAAGTCCAAGTGCTCTCAGGATCAACAATTTTGTGTATCTGACATAGGGAATCTTTGAGCCAAGTTTCTTGTGAAATGACATCATGTCTTCCCATAACAGTGCTTCAATTTCGATGTCCTTTTTGTTGATTAATGACCAGAAAATTTGTAGTTCCATGAGCTTGGGATGCTCATAGCCACTATCACGACCAGATACCGATTTGGTGATGATGATGTAGAGGGTTCTCCATGGTTGAGGAATGTTCTTAAGCTCCACATGAGAATGCTTAGAGATAGTTCCTGAAGCTTCATCATAGCCAATATCAATCAGGAATTGAAGAACTGTCTCCTCAGTAGGTGTGGCAAAGAAGTCGGTTGGCTCGATTTCAGGAATGAGAAGAACAGCCCGTAAGTCTGCATGAGTGATGGTGACTTGTTTGTGATTGAGCGTCACTGTCACTGCACTTTGACCTGTGATCCTCTGCATTGAATTCCAGAATTGCTGAATGTAGATTTCCGGTACTGTAGCAGAGTGTGAGAGCATGTTCTGGTAGGGATGATTCTTTAGAATATTCACAGCAATGAGACAAGAAGATTCTGAGCATGTGAGGGTTTCAAAGTCAACCCTAAGGTTGTTCTTTCCAATCTTTCTAGGATAGCCATTAGGGAAGATGTCAGCAATTGTGAGAACTTCTGGTGCATCCACATTTGTTTGAGCAGCCATGTCGTGATCTGAAATAACATTAGCCAAAAGAACCAACATATCGAAAGACATAATGTTAGTCAACAGAAGGTTTTATTGTCTAATTATTGAATGTACAGTGTTAAAGATTGTTACGAGTCCAAAGTCACTTGTTTGTTCAATAGTCCAATGTCGTCGTGATAAGTTTCGTGAGTTAGTTAACTTTAAGTTTTAAAGTTTATGTTATCACATATGTAACACAACATATTAAACGATTAAGTTTATCAGTGACATTATTGGTTTTGTGACGATATGATTTGTTTATTAACAAGTTTGTACACGTAACAATTCATAATGAAGGTCTATCAAGGCTTAGGCGTAGATTTGGCAAAGTTACGCGTAAACAGAAGTGATATACGCGTAGACGAAAGCTTATGCGTAGGATCCTAACTTACGCGTAAGAGATGTTACGTGTAGGAAAAGGGCACCTTATGCGTAGAGCTTACGCGTAGGCGTATAAGGACCTTACGCGTAAGGTTTACTCGTAAGAGTAGACCTTATGCGTAAAAGTCACTGTTTACGCATATCCTTCACAGGATACGCGTAGTCCCATTGTAGAACCTTATGCGTAGTAGTTACGCGTAGGATTTCTCTTACACATAACTGTCTACGCGTAAGGTGATCCTTATGCGTAGAGTAACAATCGACCTTGATTCTGAATTTTACGAGTAGTAAGCCTGAAATAAAATCATCATATCATCAATCTTAACATGTATAGTCATATTAAAACAGATTATGGCATAAAACATATTACACAGTTTACGCGTAGAAACACATACGCGTAAGTCAAAAACCCTAATAGTTCAAGAATTACGCATAACAATTCTAACCATGGAATTTGCACCAAACTTTTTATGGTAGGTCTTAGGTGTTGTGAGAGTCTATAAACCAAGTTTTAACACCCAATTCTCAGTGAATCAAAAATACCCAAACTCAAGAACATTAAACCCTAATTCCTAATTCTGACTTAATTAGTGTTTCTGGGTTGTTATAGGGCCTGGAAATCATTAATTCAACATGATATGAACATCACACAACAATCTTTTTGACCAAAAACCTTCACATTTGAAAACACCCAATTCCACGCATAAACCCTAGTAATCAAATACACTCAATAGGTATTTCTGGGTACGTTTTGATGATTAAAGAAGTATCATTGATGTTTTAAGAACGTTTTGACGCAACTCTTATAACCACAAACACCCTATTATGATTTGGTGTTCTTGCTGTTAGGATCGTATCTATGATTGATATGGTGATTCGGGAGGTCTTGGAAGATGGAAGAAACCCATCTTCAAGTTAGAGAGAGAAACAAGAGAGAAGGGAGAGAACTATGTGATTATTATTGAAAGGTGAAAGGTTTACACTAAGAAATCTCACCCCTCCATGGAAGTATGGAGGGGTTTATATACCCAAACACATACATCTATGGGTAATTGACATAACAAGCCCATGTGTTTAAGGTAACAAAGATAGAAAATGTAATCCCGTCAATGTCGTTCCATTTACGAGTTAGGAGCGATTCCAACAATCTTCCCCCAATGGGACGACATAAGGGATTACTTACAACATTTACTACAAATATAGAAAACAAATAAAGAAAGGTCTTCATAAGCTCTTCAAGTGCTGAGGATGATGAAAGTTTACGCTCTTTGTCTTCTTTTGTACCTTGACTTGAGAACCGTTTTCTTCACTTGTAGGCAAATGATGTAACATGCATAAATTGGATTAACTTCCCCCCAATTCATGCTGCATGTCTTTAGCAGCTTCTCCGTACACTCCTTTTTGGCGAAGTTTCTGAATCAGCTTCCCCCCAAACTGACAACTGTCTTCAGCAGATTCGAAACTTTGATGTAGTGAACATTTCCTCTAACTTTTGAAGTTTTCAGTACGCAGCGGAATTTGTAGATGAGCAGTAAACCACACAAGGTAAATCTGACTTGTTGCGGAAAATCCGTTCGGGGGTAACATGCAAGAAATCAACAAGATATTCTCACGTATGTAGATGCTTCACACCAAACAGACCACGAAAGACGAAATGAAACGACTTCCCCCTGAATGTTGCGGTCTATCGGAATAGTAGTTACCGGTTAATCTGCAATTACACGATAAAATGACCGTGTGTAAGGCATCATAACATCCTATTTAGGTAATCTTCACACACGATAACTCTGTGAAAGTGAGACGATAACACCAAAGTGAGACGTTTGAACCACAAATCGTCTCATTTCTTCCCCTGATTGAAGAAATTCATGAAAGGAAACGGGTTTTTGAAAAAAAAATCCAAAAACATCAAAGAAGCAAGGAACACCTATACTCTCTTCCCCCCGATGTTTTCAACGAATCAGAATCATACACCACGTATGTTGATGATGAAATTGGAGACATCGAAACCATGTATGTTCAATTAATCGAACAAGTGTGAAGTACCATAAATATCTTGTGAGAATCAACTGCTGATAAAAACTTCTCTACTCGTGTATACTCTTCTCAGCTAACTCTTTACCGACCCCATTATCATTCTGACGGCTTTTTGTAGTGACTACTGATGGAGAAAACCCAATATGACGAACTTGAGACTGAAGTAAAATAACCCGAACTTGTGACTTAAACTTGCACTATTGTCAGACGAAGAACCCTTTTTCGAATCCTGATCGAAAAAAAGGTAAACTTATAGTTTCTCAAATTATCCACACCTAAGTGTGACACTTGAGCACAACAACGTAACTCCTTAAAAGTGATAGTTATAAGCTGTGAGCACAACAACGTAACTCCTTACATCAGGTTCAACTAGATAATTCAAGTCTTTGTCAATCGAAACGGTTAAAGCTCGAACAAGGATCTCGAAGAATCATGCATCCAACCAACCCCGATATCTTCAGATACTAAGTACACGCACCCGTGATATCCCACTTCAACCTCAAATAAATAATAGTGAATTCATGCCGTAGTCACATCTTGCGGTTACATGCTCAAAACTAGCCTTCATTCGGTTTAAATGAACTTTGATAATAGTTTCCCGATCTTGTCAAAAATGTATCCCCGTGAAAATTATAATACCAAAATACCACTCTTTTCGCCAAACGTTATACCAAAAGTCATTATCTCAATGTAAAAAAATACATTTGTAATGGTAAAATTTTAACTCTTGGTTTTAGTATAACAATTGGCCCATAACTCAACCAAGTCCAATGTAGCACCTAACTTATCACTAAGTAGATTGTTAGATATTTCGGCCCAAGCAACAAAAATCCAATCACCTGCCCATCATGATCAAGTCCACGAGTAGGCCCATAAATAATACGGATATAAAGGCATAACCCTAATATCAGTTTTATCATTAAACCTAAAACATTAACATCAATCCGCCTCTCCCCCAACTCTCATCTCTCCCATTTCAAATCTAACAACACCATCTTTATCTCAATCAATCACTACACGTGTAGTTAAACCCGTATAGTTAACTTCATCAATCGATCACAAGCACCGCCCATGAATACTTAACCCACGATAGATGCAAGACTTATCAGTTTCAAGATCTTGAAACATTGACTCGTTCTTCAAGATCCTAAAAGGGTCTCGGGTAGGTTTGTTTATTTCGTTTTCGAGTCTAGTTAAACGAACCAAAGAAAAGTTGCAACATTATTTGTTGTAATACTTTCTTTATGTTCGGATATACAAGAAGCTTGTCTTCTAATAATGATCGATGATGATTAGTATTATTTCGTGTTAGACCGAGAATGGTCCTGATGACTCACGAAATAAAATGAAGCTGAGATCTTTTGAATGTTTAATTTTCAGTTCTGAGTCAATTTAGGGATGTGAGGAGGATGGTATATGTGATAGAGTCGGAGTTGATGATTGGGTATGAGTTTATTGGTATTTGGAGGTGGTGATAGATTATGTTCGATGAGTGGCTGTGTAAACTTCGTTGTTCAACAGTCGAGTTTTGAATTTTTCTTTCTTTGTACTTGACTTGGGATGTTGATAATAAACTGAAGTCACAGTTTGGTATTTGGTTTTCGTTTGTGGTCAATGGTCTATTTTACGTCAAGTCTACGCGTAACTTCCTTGGTTCAGTTCTACGCATAATATCTTAAAACCTTATGCGTAACATTTAAGCGTAGCTTCTTAAGCGTAGACCTGGTTATGGTTATGCGTAAGCCAAGGCTTATGCGTAAAGAACCTTACGCGTAACCTGGTCTTAGGCGTAAACATACGCGTAAACCATTTCTTACGCGTAACTTCACAGCTACGCGTAACTTGCTCTGTAGATTGATCCTTATGCGTAAGTTTAGGGTTTTGACCCTTTGACTTTTTTTTCGGCGATGTTTTTCCGACCAATATTCCGTTCATTCATGATAAACACAGAAACTGACTGCAGAAATAGCATATTTTTACCCGTTTGACCATGAGACTTGACCAGAAACCATCAAACTTTTCACGAGATATGAGACAAAAAACGTATACGGGTGTAACAAAGATAATACAGCTGTTGTGGAAAACAGTTTTTTTGACTTTTACATTTCTGTTAACCCATACAAATTTTTTTGACCAAAAAATACATAAACTTGAATAAAAAAAACTGTTTAACACTAAAATATTGTTAAAAGTTAACAACTTTGGTGAAAAAACATATTTTTATACAAGAATTTGACAAGATAATATCACCAAAAATCAACCAATGATAAAAATCGGACCTTGCTCTTGATACCAATGTTAGGATCGTATCTATGATTGATATGGTGATTCGGGAGGTCTTGGAAGATGGAAGAAACCCATCTTCAAGTTAGAGAGAGAAACAAGAGAGAAGGGAGAGAACTATGTGATTATTATTGAAAGGTGAAAGGTTTACACTAAGAAATCTCACCCCTCCATGGAAGTATGGAGGGGTTTATATACCCAAACACATACATCTATGGGTAATTGACATAACAAGCCCATGTGTTTAAGGTAACAAAGATAGAAAATGTAATCCCGTCAATGTCGTTCCATTTACGAGTTAGGAGCGATTCCAACACTTGCGCTTACGCGTAAGACACAAAACTGATGATATCTCAAGATTGAACCGTTGGATTTTTGAAAAATTCAAAACCATTGCTTAAAAACTTGTTATAAACACAAAATCACATACAAATTGATGATTCTGAAACACAGATTTGTCAAACGATTATTAGGCGTAGGATCTTTTTGGTGTAAGTAATAAATGTGATGGAATAGTTAGGTGGAGAGTGTTTTTATTAAAATGACTTTCACATTTTGACAGTTTTGGTCCCTCCACCTTTTCCTTTTTCATACAAAGCCATTTAACTTCCATTATGGTTACCAAATAAAAGAAACAGCCGGTATAGAATAACATGCAAGTACACGAATGTTTTTGAAACAGTTTGGTATTAATTTTCTCCCCCTCAACACTTGATCGGAAAAAATACTGAATTTTGAAAGATTATAGTGTTGATGGAAGAAATATACTTGCCATGTTGAAAGAAAAATAGATTAGAAGAATATTTTTGTTGTTTTATCAGGTTTTATATTTTTTTATTTTGTTTTTGAAAAATTATTTACAAAAGAGATTTTGGTGTTTGACAGGTTTTTAAGACTGTTTTAGGAGTTCATCCAATTCCTCTTGAGTCAAACACCTCATACCAATTCGGTGGACCAACTCATTAAACCTAGCGGGAGGCAAGGCTTTGGTGAGAAGATCTGCCAATTGGTATTCTGTACCCACGAAGTATAATTCAACTGTACCCTGTTCCACGTGGTCCTTGATGAAATGATAATGAAGATCGATGTGCTTTGATTTTGAATGCTGAACTGAGTTGCACGAGATCGCAATGGCACTCCGATTATCGCAGTACATTGGGATTCTATCAAATACGTAACCATAGTCTTTGAGTTGTGTTCTCATCCAGATGACTTGAGCACAACACGCGGACATGGCTACATATTCTGCTTCGGTTGATGACAGCGATGTACAATCCTGCTTCTTTGATTGCCAAGACACCAGTTTATCACCAAGAAATTGTAGAGCTCCTGAAGTACTTTTCCTTGAGTCTAACCATCCTGCGTGGTCAGTGTCTGAAAAAGCGATTATTCAAAACCAGAATCCTTCGGATACCAGATCCCCAAGTTAATGGTTCCCTTGATGTATCGGAGGATTATTTTAGCCTCAGAGAGGTGGGTTTCAGTTGGTCGCGACTGATAACGGGAGCATAGATAAACGGCAAATACAATATCAGTTCTGCTAGCTGTTAGATACATGAGAGACCCAATAATACTTCGGTATTTGGTAGGGTCTACTAATTTCCCATGTAAATCAGCGTCAAGCTTCTTGGTATGAGTCATTGGTGTGGCATAATTGTCACAGGTTTTCATTCCAAATTTGTTTAACAATTCAAGGGCATATTTGGACTGACTCAAGAAAATACCACGGGGTGATTGATGAACTTGCAGTCCTAGAAATAACGTGAGTTCACCCATCATGGACATTTCAAAATTTTTCTTCATTAGTTTTGCAAAAGCAATTGAAAACTTTTTATGTGTAGACCCAAAAATGATGTCATCCACGTAAATTTGAACAATTAAGATATGTGCCCCGTGATATTGTATAAATAGAGTTGGGTCAACCGAACCTTTGGTGAAATTATTAGCAATGGGGAAAGATGATAGCTTATCGTACCATGCCCGGGGGGCTTGTTTGAGACCATAAAGAGCTTTGTTCAGTTTGTAGACATGGTTCGGGAACTCAGGATCAACGAATCCATCTGGTTGGCCGACATAAACCGTTTCTTTCAGTTGTCCATTGAGAAACGCGGTTTTGACATCCATCTGATAGACCGTCATATTCATATGAGCCGCGAACGCGAGAAATATCCGAACAGCCTCAAGACGAGCAACCGGAGCAAAAGATTCTTCAAAGTCTATTCCCTCTTCCTGACGATAACCCTTAGCAACTAGACGTGACTTGTTTCGGATAACGTTTCCTTCAGCATCCAATTTGTTTTTCCAAATCCATTTGAGACCAATGACGTAGACCCCTGTTGGTCTTTCAACCAGTTCCCATACTTCAAGACGTTTGAATTGGTTGAGTTCTTCTTGCATGGATTCAATCCAGTTATCTTTTGTCATTGCGTCTTTAATGTTTTTAGGCTCAGATTGGCAGACAGTGAGTGCATAAATGCAATGTTCACCATCTGTATGAAGACGTTGTCTCGTAACGACTGGTTGATTTGGGTTGCCAATAATATTTGCCAGAGGATGGTATTTTGTCCATCTATGTGTGGAGGGTTGATGTTGGTATACATTGTGCAGATTCTGAGGATTCAAATGGTTTGTTGAAGATTCCGCGACATCTGGTGCAGCAGATTCATTAGCAAACGGGTTAAAGAACGCATTTGGGTCAAAATCTTCAGGTGGGGGTACTTCATTCAGAATATCATCAGCCGGTTCATCATTGTTGGAAGCAGTTTGTTCAACTGTTGTGGTGGAGTCAACTGGTGGTGCTTCTTCAACAGTAGTTGTTGTAGCAGGTGTATCAGGTATAAGAGTATTATCAGGTTGAGCAGCGGAAACAGCAGATACACCTGGAGCACGTTCATCAATATCGTCACTGAACAGCGGAGCAAATAACCTTTCCATTTGTTGACGAGTGAGCTGGGGGCTTTGTTCAGCTGATGATGGGGGTTAGGGAAGTTTAAACGGTTGTGACCGGGTTCTAAGCTGTTATACTCAGAAGCCATCTCCGTAAGTTCATCAAAATGAGCATGAATCATTTCCATCACCTGTTTTGTACGACGATTCCAGATCCGGTAACCTTTAGAATTCTCACAGTATCCAATAAAGACTCCAATGTCGGCTTTGGTTTTGAGCTTTCCAAAATCATCACGATCATTATTCGGATAGCAAAGGGATCCAAATACATGAAAGTGTTTGAGATTCGGTTTATGGTTGTGGACAAGCTCGAAAGGTGTTTTGTTGTGGCGTTTTGTGATCATAGAACGGTTTTGAGTATAGCATGCAGTAGATACAACTTCTGCCCACAAATAATCTGGAAGTTTAGCATTTATTAACATTGTTCTTGCAGCTTCCACTAACGTTCGGTTTCGTCTTTAAACAACTCCGTTTTGTTCAGGTGTACGTGCAATTGATGTTTGATGTTGAATTCCCACTTTCTCATAAAATTCACGAAGGGTTTGGTTAACAAATTCAGTTCATTTGTCTGTTCTGATTAGTCTGACGGTGTTACGGAGCTGAACCTGTATTTTTGTGAGAAAGGTGATGATCATCTTTGGAGCTTGGTCTTTGCTTCGAAGAAAGTAGGCCCAAGTCCAACGTCAGTAGTCATCAATAATTACTAAGATGTATCGTTTGCCATTGATCGTTTGCACGCGCATCGGGCCACATAAATCCATGTGAAGAAGATGAAGCACATGCTGAGAGCTGTGTTCCACCTTTGAAGGAAAATGAGCACGAGTTCTTTTCCCTTGTTCACAGGCTGAGCAAAGGTGTTCTTTTGAATACCGGAATCGTGGGAGACCTTCAACTAGTTTGTGTCGAGCAAGGTTGGTGATGGTTTGAAAGTTTAGATGTGAGAGACGACGGTGCCATAGCCAGGATTTTGTTGATGTTGCCTTTGAAAGTAAGCAGATGGGAGATGAAGCAACCATGTCTTGCATAGAGATAGTGTAGAGACTAGAATTACGCGAGCCAGACATAAGGTCATTTCCTTGTAGATCACGAATGAAACAAGTTTTCTCCCGGAAAGCAACCTCCAAATCTCCATCACAAAACTGACCTACTGAAAACAGATTGTGACCGAGGCCTTCCACATAGTAAACCCTGCTGATTTCGATGTTCCCATTGACATAGTCTCCGTTGCCCATGATAGCTGCGAAGTGATCATTCCCGAACCTGATAGTGCCAATGAACTTTACAATAAAGTTTGATAGCAGTTGAAGGTTGCCTGTCATGTGTCGGGAACATCCGCTATCAACAACCCAGAGAATGATCTGTATCACCTGCAGTACACATAGACGAAACAGATGGAATAGAAGTAGATGTGGAACCCGAAATGTTAGAGGGTTCCGAAGCAGGTATATTAAACATACACACATTAATAATTTTGGGCATCCATTTAAATCCTAGTGTGTTATATATCCATTTCTGGCATCTATAACTACTCTTTGCTTTTGTCATTGTGAATGGACTGGGTGGTACTACATTCTTAGGAGGTGAAACTGGAGCTACAGGGACAGCAATACATGCCTTAGAATCCAAATAAGGCGGTCTACCAAGCACAGACTTAGAATGATTAGTGGGCCTAGAGGTATTCCGATTCTTAGGATTCCGTAAACGAGATATTATAGCTTTAGCAACACATTTGTCATGACAATCAGAATTCATACTTTTACGACAAATAACACAAGGTGCATCAGACTGAATATCAAAAGTACTTAGAGGTTTAGCATTCGTTACATCACTATTTCTATTACATTTGCCAGACGCAATATCTATAGTGGAAGCAACGTGAGTCTTATTCATAGTCCTAGGGTGTTCTTCTATTGTAGCATTCCTTATTGATCTTTTCTTAGGTTGCAACTTCCTATTCTTCGATTGAGTGCTCCTAGGCTGTGAAGTGCGGACGTTTGGAAAAGATGCAACTATTCCTGTTTCAGTAGAAGGAGGCTTGTTAGCAACTTGAGATTTGGCAGTAGGTATTCTAGGTTTACGATTACTAAGTGTTACTGGTGCTAATCTCTTAATGATGGTAGGCGGAAGTTGTTCATACTTTCCTAAAATTTCTCTTAACTTAGAGATAGTGTGAATCAAATCTTGATTTTCAGAACGAATATTACCAGCAAAATTCATGACTTCTCTAGTGTGAGCAAGATAGTGATCAAGTTTGTTTGATGCTTCATGACGAGTCTTATTGAGTAAATCAAATATGACACCATATTCATGTTTGACTTTTACAAGTTCCTGTTCATATTTTGAGATTTGACTTTTCAAAGACACGTTTTGATCATCCAGTTGCTCAATTTTAGGATCAGAAGATGTTGACCGCAACTGAGCGATTTTCTTTTGAAAACCAAGTTGTTGATTGTGAATATCTTTTTCACACCAATTAAGACGATGTTTTGCATTGTAAAGTTCGTTAAGTAATCGTGTATTTTCAGCTTTTAAAGACTCGATCTGAAGCACATTATCAGTATTCTCGACGGTTACCACAGAGTCAACATTATCAGCAGAGATATAATCAGATGCATGTGGCAAAGAATTGAATAATACAACATTATGGATATCAGCACAGATAACATCTTTCAAGAGTCGATCAACATCTTTTCTCAACATTTTCTTTTTACGTTTAGTGTTAGAAATAGATGTTTCTGTTTTCTCGAAAACGACCTTCATTACTCCAAGTTCCTTATGAAAATCCTTTTCCCAAGCTAATGCACAACTTTTCAAATTTTTAACGTTAGGTAAAAGATTTTTCTGAAAAATGTCTCTTTGTTCTCGCGCCAGAGGCGATTGAAAATGATCAATTTTAATTTCAGAACGATATTCTATCTCATGTTGTAAAATTTTGAGGTCAGCCATGAAAATGTCAAAATATCTAAGAATTTTTTGATTTTCAGGTTTTGAGTTTACTTCACTGATGGAAGGTAAAGGACCATAAATTTGTGCATAATCTGGTTGGGGATTAACATTAGAAGACTCAGGTGTTTTGATGATAACCCTTGGTGTGTTAGAAGAATCCGTTGGTGTGACAAAAGTGACCGGTTTTGAATAATTAAAAGGTTTGTTGTAAACAACAGTTTTTAATTTTGATCGACTCTCTTCTTCTGCATCTAATTCCTCTTGACGATGATATTCAACAACACTCATAACAGTATCATTAATTTTATATTCTGCACTGGAAACTTCAGGATTTGGTTTGAATGTTTTTAGTGAAAGCTTTGGTTTGTAATCAGCTAGATTTGGTCCATATCCTTTTGGATTGGGTTTTAAAGTAAACTTTTCAATAGCTGTTACTGATTCACCATGTTTGTAAACAACAGTTTTAAACTCTTTAAGTTTGTTTTGCAAGCCGATAATTTCTTCAAGAAGGTCATCTACTCGATTCGTTGAATGCTTTTTGACAAGTTAACAACTCAGCCTTAGCTTTTTGATTTTCCAAGGTAAGAGCGTTAATTTGCTTTTAATGTTCATGTTTCAGTTGTTCTATCTCAGACAACAAAGCATTCTTCGAAGCGGCTAGATCACGCATCTGTCTCTCTAAATATTTTTCGTTTTGATGAGATTTAGCAAAAGCGGCTTCAAAACCTTTTTCACGGTTTTCTTGAGTTTTGAAAAAGTTGAGTTGCATTTGTAAGCATTCAAAATCCTTGGTTAACAGTGCATTTTTTCTTTTTAAGTCCTTATTTAATGCATAACATTCCTCCATTTTGATTTGATGGTCTTTAATTAAACGAGCAAAATCTGGATGAGGTAACAGTTTGGCTTGTTCAACGTGAGTCATAACATGATCATTATTTAGATCCTCAAGTACAACCACGGAGTCAATTTGATTATCAAAGGAAACCATAAGGTCATCTTGATCATCAAATGTAACTACAGGGTTTATTTGAAAATCGTCAGAATGAGATGTAGATGACTCATTTTGAACAGTCTGAGCCGTGCCAGATTCAGGTATTGGCGGAGATATGAGTTCAGATATGATGATGGTTTTTTCGGGTACCTGAGACAAGCCATCAGTGTCATACACTGGGCCTGTGTCACTCATGTGTAACTCATGCATATTAGCCATCAACATAACAGCTGCATTGGCCTGCAAGTCCTCCATATCATCATCTGAGTCCGCATCTACCATAAAGCTCTGTTCTTTGTTTGTGAGAGATCCACCAGCTTCATCCTTAAGAGCCAAAAGAAGAGCCTCTTTGAAATAAGCACTGCCCCTAGACCTCGGCTTTGGGCATGCATTATCCAGGTGTCCCTTCTCATTGCAGTTGTAGCATCAAAGACCATTCAACCCATGCTGAGCATTTCCCTGTTCCACCACTTGAGCTCTGTTGTTATTCCTACCCATAGCATTAAGCCCTTGACCACCACCCATCTGACGACCATAACCACGATTCTGAACTTCAACTCGTCCATTGTTCACAACAGCCTGATTTCGTGTATTAGATGAGGAACGAATACGATTGTTGGATTTGTTGGTATAACGGCTAAAAGCATTAGAAATCATAACAAATCCCTGTTGCAATGCTTCGAATGGATTGGATTCCTCATTAGTTTGACTGTGAAGTGCTTGATCATTGTTGTTGTTGTAAGGAACCAATTGATTTTGTTGAAGTTGCTGTGATTGATCGTTTGGTGTGACTGAGGCAGTTGGTTGAGTTGCTTGTTGAGGAGGATAACTTTGTTGAGCATATAAGGCAAGTTGTTGATTTTCCGGATGTGTAGGTGGAGCAATTTGAGCACGGAGAATCCTTTCCCGATCAACTTCCTTTTCATGAGGCTTCAAGTAATCGTACAACAATCCATATGTAGAATGATGCATATTCTTCGCTTGACGGAGAAAAATGACATACTTCTCCCATTCAGGACCAAGACTACTCAGGAACTTAGTATTCACTGCAATTCTTGGCATGATGATGTTGTGTTTATCCAAATCATTGATGATGTCTGAAAATCGATGATGATAGGACTCTAGTGTCTCTCCAGGTTCAATCATGAAGTGGTCATAAGCCAAGTAAATTTTGGATTCCAAATCCTCCTGATTGAGAACAGATCCTTCCATAAGAAGACGAATATGATCCCACATTTTCTGTGCAGTTTTTTGAGCATCAACACTATGAAGAATTGGGTTTGGTAATCCTAAGAGGATATATTCCATTGCAAGCTCATCTGCTTCATAATGTAGAAGTTCTTGAGGATTCAAGTCTGTAACAGTAGGAATGTTCGTTTGTTCATCTCTTGGTGGAATAGCATTTGGATCTCCGGGTACAATGACAGTAGGCATCTCAAATGGACCTTCCAAGATAACCTTCTTTAAGAACTTTCCATGTGGCTTCTTCAGATCACAAAATCTAAAGAACCTTATCACCCATTGATCGTAGTTTCATGGAGTGAGCATTGGAGGTCTATCAAGTGATCCAGCCTCATGAATTGATTGTTGGCTGCTTAAAGCTTCACACATCTTTGCAAACCAAGTGGGTTCCTTCATAGTGTTCCTTGATGGATGTTGATTGAAGTCATTTGTGTAGGGTTGAACTTGAAGACTTGGCGGTGTTTGAACCATTTGTGGTGGAGGAATTGCTCCAAGTTGTGGAGTATGTTGTTGATTAAATTGTTGTTGATAAATTGCTTGTTGTTGATTCCATTGTTGATGTTGTGGACTTAGTTGTTGTTGTCTTTGAGAATAAGTGTAAGGGAAATAGTTAGAGTATGGTGGTTGTGACATGTTGAAAACTTGTGTTGGTAAAAATGGATCTTTGTAGTCGAATGAACCTTTGTTGATGAAGTGTCCTTAGGCGTAAAAATCACAATAATCCAAGTAGCACTTATGCGTAAAAACACCAAAGTTACGCGTAACAATCACTAGTTACGCGTAGAATTTAGCTTACGCGTAAGTATGGAAAAGACTCTAAAGTTATGCGTAGACACAAAGTTAGGCGTAGAAACTTATGCGTAGGATTACCTTATGCGTAAGACTTGGCTTAGGTGTAAGATGAATCTTATGCGTAGGATTTCTACGCGTAAGCTTTATGCTTATGCGTAAGTTTAGGGTTTTATCCCAAATGATCTTTTACACTTCACAGTGCAAAAGATATCCAAAGTCGACGTATTTTTAGGCTTATCCAAGCAAGAAAACACGGAGTAAACCACGAAACTGAAGATCAAACCACGGATAAAGTTACGCGTAAGATTAGGGGTTTGATACGCGTAATCTTACTCGTGAAAATGAAGATGCCCAAATTTGTTTCTAAACCAGATTTTTGTTATGGAATAGCGTTAATAGTACCAAAAGAACACAAAAGTGTGAACCTTGATGAACCAAAATAGCTAAACGGGTTACGCGTAGAACTTCACCCACGAAAAAAAACAAGCTTAAAAACTTAGATCCACGCGTAAAGGTTGAAACTTTTTGCCAAAAACAAGTATTTTAACACCTTAAAACGTTGAAAGTACAAGAATCTTGGATTAAAAAGTGTAAAAAACAAGTTTTTAAGCGAACCAAAGTAGTATGTTATTCTACGCGTAGGACCAAAACCCACTTCAAGAAATAACGATTCACCCAACTAGTAGGCGATTGATACCACTGTTAGGTCACTAGATTTACAACACAAGCTTACTAGAAAGAGATAAAGGCGATTGAACAAGTAAACCAAACACACACACACGTTATACTAAGACAATTATGCGTAGAGTATGTAGTGAAAGAATAACTTGAACAACCAACCTTCAAATGAAGGTTTACAAGAGTATTTATAGGCAAGGAGCTAGGGCAACACTCCCACTCCTTCCCTTTTCCTTATTGGACATGGGCCTAAGCTTATGGGCCTTCTACATAAGCTTGACCTTAAACAAACATAAAGGCCATAATAAACTACCTATTACATATAAGTAACTAACACTTGAATTAAGGTTTAGGAGTGATTCCAACATACCAAACTCATCCTACACCTAATATTCAAGCTTCAATTCCGTGTTTTTTGATCATAAAATTGTAAGTGTTTTCGTAAACTAAACGTAATTACAAGCAAGGGTTTTGATTTTTATGCAAATTCAACGGCTAAAACGTGAGATATGAGTGATTATGTGTTCTACGCATAAGCGTATGAACACACAATCATTGGTGTGTGTTTGTGGTTAAAATAAGTGTGTCAAAACGTTTCAATAACATCAATGATACTATGTTTATCCTCAAAATCCACCCAGAAACACGAATTGATTGTTTTTCTAAATTAGGGTTCATGAGTCGTTTTGGGTGTTTTTCAAATGAGAATGTTTTTGGTGTTAAAGATTGTTGTACAATGTTGTTTTCAAGTTAAATTAATCATATCTAAGCCCAGAAACTACCCAGAAACACTAATGATTCATAAATTGAAAATTAGGGTTCTAGTTCATACGAATTGGGTGTTCTTGATTGGCCTTGAATTTGATGTTAAAACTTGGATAGAGCAACTTACTATGCCTCTAAGACATACCTGAAACACTTTGGTGTAATTCCTATGGCTAAAATTCTTAAGCGTAATATATGAACTATTAGGGTTTTGGTTTACGCATAAGACTTTTTACGAGTAAACTGTTTAATGAGTTTCATGCCATGATCTGTTTTATAATGAATGTTAATGTTAATATTGATGTTATGATGATGTTATTTCAGGCTTGCTACTCGTAAAACTCAGAATCAAGGTTATTGAAAATCTACGCATAAGGATCACCTTATGCGTAGAAAGTTATGCGTAAGAGAAATCTTACGCGTAACTGTTACGCGTAAGGTTCTACAAAGGGACTATGCGTATCCTGTGAAGGATATGCGTAAACAGTGACCTCTACGCATAAGGTCTACTCTTACAAGTAAGCCTTACGCGTAAGGTTTTATATACGCCTACGCGTAAGCTTTACGCATAAGGTTCCCTTTTCCTACGCATAACATTTCTTACGCGAAAGTAAGGATCCTATGCATAAGCTTGCGTCTACGCGTATACTTCTCCTGTTTACGCATAAGCTACCATTTCTACGCATAAGCCTTGATCAAACCTTCATTATGAATTGTTATGCGTGCAAACTTGTAAATAAATAAATCATAATGTCACGAAACCAAAAATGTCACTAATAAGCTTAAACGTTTAATATGTTGTGTTAAATAAGTGATAACATAAACTTTAAAACTTAAAGTTAACTAACTCACGAAACTTATTACGACGTCATTGGACTATTGAACAAACAAGTGATTTTGGACTCGTAACTATCATTGACATGGCACATTCAATAATTAGACAATAAAACCTTCTGTTGACTAACATTATGTCTTTCGATATGTTGGTTCTTTTGGCTAATGTTATTTCAGATCAAGACATGGCTGCTCAAATGAATGTGGATGCACCAGATGTTCTCACTGTTGCCGATATCTTCCCAAACGGCTATCCGAGGAAGATTGGAAAAAACAACCTTCGGGTTGACTTTGAAACCCTCACCTGTTCAGAATCTTCCTGTTTGATTTCTGTGGATATTCTAAAGAATCATCCTTACCAGAACATGCTCTCACATTCTGCTACAGTACCGGAGATCTACATTCACCAGTTCTGGAATTCAATGCAAAGGATCAAAGGTCAAAGTGCGGTGACAGTGACGCTCAATCACAAACAGGTCACCATCACACATGCAGACTTACGGGTTGTTCTTCTCATCCCTGACATCGAGCCAACCGGCTTCTATGCCACACCTGCTGAAGAGACAGTTTTGCAATTCTTGATTGATATTGGCTATGATGAAGCTTCAGGAACTATCTCTAAGCATTCTCATGTGGAGCTTAAGAACATTCC
>BPTQ01000004.1:221173354-221206191 GCA_019973895.1 Chrysanthemum seticuspe
CATTCAACGAGATAGGTTCAAAATTGTAGTTTAAGTTCCGGTTAGTTCTTGTGGGTTAAGCATACTTGATCTTGGGATTAAAAGTTAAATACTTAGTAATCACAAAGACCCATCAAAGACCCGAATCTATACTAATTAAATTGAACTTTTGTTGTAACATGTTGTTAGAAATTGTGGTTTTTGTAAGAGTAAACTTTTTGTGGGTTTTGCTGAGTACTTGGGATTAAATCTTTTTGTTAGTTAAGCACAAAGACCCACCTAAAACTCCTATTTGTATCATAGTAACTACAATAACTTTGCAAAACTGTGTGAATAAAATTGGTGTTTGTGTGTGGTTACTAACACACAAGTATGCGAATACGCATCTTGTGTATTAGTGAGTATAGAGTGCAAAATGCTAAAACGTGAGATATGAGTGATTATGTGTTCTACGCATAAGCGTATGAACACACAATCATTGGTGTGTGTTTGTGGTTAAAATAAGTGTGTCAAAACGTTTCAATAACATCAATGATACTATGTTTATCCTCAAAATCCACCCAGAAACACGAATTGATTGTTTTTCTAAATTAGGGTTCATGAGTCGTTTTGGGTGTTTTTCAAATGAGAATGTTTTTGGTGTTAAAGATTGTTGTACAATGTTGTTTTCAAGTTAAATTAATCATATCTAAGCCCAGAAACTACCCAGAAACACTAATGATTCATAAATTGAAAATTAGGGTTCTAGTTCATACGAATTGGGTGTTCTTGATTGGCCTTGAATTTGATGTTAAAACTTGGATAGAGCAACTTACTATGCCTCTAAGACATACCTGAAACACTTTGGTGTAATTCCTATGGCTAAAATTCTTAAGCGTAATATATGAACTATTAGGGTTTTGGTTTACGCATAAGACTTTTTACGAGTAAACTGTTTAATGAGTTTCATGCCATGATCTGTTTTATAATGAATGTTAATGTTAATATTGATGTTATGATGATGTTATTTCAGGCTTGCTACTCGTAAAACTCAGAATCAAGGTTATTGAAAATCTACGCATAAGGATCACCTTATGCGTAGAAAGTTATGCGTAAGAGAAATCTTACGCGTAACTGTTACGCGTAAGGTTCTACAAAGGGACTATGCGTATCCTGTGAAGGATATGCGTAAACAGTGACCTCTACGCATAAGGTCTACTCTTACAAGTAAGCCTTACGCGTAAGGTTTTATATACGCCTACGCGTAAGCTTTACGCATAAGGTTCCCTTTTCCTACGCATAACATTTCTTACGCGAAAGTAAGGATCCTATGCATAAGCTTGCGTCTACGCGTATACTTCTCCTGTTTACGCATAAGCTACCATTTCTACGCATAAGCCTTGATCAAACCTTCATTATGAATTGTTATGCGTGCAAACTTGTAAATAAATAAATCATAATGTCACGAAACCAAAAATGTCACTAATAAGCTTAAACGTTTAATATGTTGTGTTAAATAAGTGATAACATAAACTTTAAAACTTAAAGTTAACTAACTCACGAAACTTATTACGACGTCATTGGACTATTGAACAAACAAGTGATTTTGGACTCGTAACTATCATTGACATGGCACATTCAATAATTAGACAATAAAACCTTCTGTTGACTAACATTATGTCTTTCGATATGTTGGTTCTTTTGGCTAATGTTATTTCAGATCAAGACATGGCTGCTCAAATGAATGTGGATGCACCAGATGTTCTCACTGTTGCCGATATCTTCCCAAACGGCTATCCGAGGAAGATTGGAAAAAACAACCTTCGGGTTGACTTTGAAACCCTCACCTGTTCAGAATCTTCCTGTTTGATTTCTGTGGATATTCTAAAGAATCATCCTTACCAGAACATGCTCTCACATTCTGCTACAGTACCGGAGATCTACATTCACCAGTTCTGGAATTCAATGCAAAGGATCAAAGGTCAAAGTGCGGTGACAGTGACGCTCAATCACAAACAGGTCACCATCACACATGCAGACTTACGGGTTGTTCTTCTCATCCCTGACATCGAGCCAACCGGCTTCTATGCCACACCTGCTGAAGAGACAGTTTTGCAATTCTTGATTGATATTGGCTATGATGAAGCTTCAGGAACTATCTCTAAGCATTCTCATGTGGAGCTTAAGAACATTCCTCAACCGTGGAGAACTCTCTACATCATCATTACCAAATATGTCTCTGGTCGTGATAGTGGCTATGAGCATCCCAAGCTCATGGAACTACAAATCTTTTGGTCATTAATCAACATGAAGCACATCGAACTGGAAGCTCTGATATAGGATGACATGATGTCATTTCTCAAAAAGCTTGGCTAAAAGATTCCCTATGTCAGATACACTAAACTGTTGATCCAGAGAGCACTTGGGCTTCATCCTGATATTCCCAAGAGGCTCAATGACCCCAACAATCACGACATGTTGTCTGAGCCTATTCTAACAGTCAGAATCAAGGAATCGACAACAAAGAAACAGGGTGTTGTGTTTCCTGATCACCTTCTGTCTGACGAAATCAAAAATCTCTACACATACAAAAGGTATCTGGAACCAGTTAAAGTAGGCAAAGTTGGTCATCTCGATGAGAAGTCTTCTGGAACACCTACACGGAGAACCAGAAGAGGCAGTGCGGGAAGTGCTACAAGCACTGAAAGTCAGAGGAAGTACCCTAAGAGGAATCCTTTAAGTAAAAGGATTGTTCCCTCTAAGGAAGCTGTTCCTATTCCCATTCCAAAGTCTAAACCACAAAGAGAGCTAGTGGACGAAAACTCTGAAGATACACAATTGGACGAAGAGGTCTTCTACTCTGAATCTGCAACCGAAGCACCTCCTTCAGTAGCAAAACCTCCCAATTCACCAGCTATCCAAGGAAAAGGGAAGACTCAAGTACCTGTGCCTTATGAAGAGGAAAGCTCAGAAGAAGGCGCCTATGACTGACGTCTTATCATGGCTAGACGAGAATGATACTGAATTTGAATGGTTCTCGAAGCTTGTTGATTCCACTCCTTACCCAGCTGAAGGTCAAGAGGTTCCAGAATGTAGTACATTGGAGCATGCGAAACTACTACAAGAAAAATTCCGTGTGAAGAAGATGACGAAATCCGAGTTGAAGCGAATCAAGAATGAAGCATTTCAACTTCTAAAAGACAGTTCGGAAAGTGCTATTGAAGTTGAGTATCACCTTGATAATATAGCACGAGCTATGTCTAATAACATGGATTGGCTCAACCCAGAAGCAAACATCGACTTCACCAAACGGGACAACCCTCCATATTATACCGACTAGTCAAAACCTCTACCAACAATTGGCCAACCAGATCAACCTAGGATTCCATTCCGATGTTTCTTCAACAAAGACCTGGAATTTCTTCTACACGGTGGCGATGGTTCAAGGAAATACGCTACATCTCTGACACTACCATTCCCGGCAGCCATATACTCTAACTGCATAGCCATCGAGGAAAGAGCTAACCACATGTTCTCCAACAATGTGGCAGAGTATGACCGTGATGCACTGTATGGGATTCACCATTGGCCAGAACGCCGAAGAATCTACTACAGAAGCTGCCAGGTTCAGAAGTCTCAACATGAAGTGTTCAGTACTAAGAGTATTGTTGCCATCAAACATGTTGATCTTTCGTCTAAATGGGACTACGCTTTCCTCAAGAATATTGTGGTCAAAAGGCAAGACGAAAGGGATTATGCATTCTCTGAAGCGGACTTTTAGAATTTGTCTATCAACGACATTGAAGACATGTACCTTGCCAAAGTACAGGGTCGCATGAGACAATTTTCAACTGAAGTACAACGTGAATTCATCAAGTCCTTGCTTATCTTCATCAGAAGCATAGTCATCAAAGAACGTGTAGAAGATCTCCAGCTTGCAGTTGAATCATATCAGACCTGTGTCAACTTCACTCCACCTCAGCTAGATCTTCCCGACATTAACCAGCTTTCACAACACACACTCATCAGCCAACCATTCAGAGTGGTTTACATTAGTGAAACACATCGCAACTGCTTGATGGCGTGTAAAGATCTTCACAAGTTTGGGGATCACACATTGAAGAAGGTTAGGGACGGATTGGCTTATAGGTTGAAGGATATTCATGAAGGCATTGGGTCACAAAAGCGATGGAATTCCAAGGAAAGACGGGATGTGAGGAGGATCATCAGAAAGATTGATGAAAGGTTGTATCGACGGGACCAGTTCAGAACTCTGGAGAGCTTTGTAGGCGGTCGTCCCAGGATTGCTCTCGTCGGCTATCAACGCCTAGTTCGCATTCCTGGAAACATTGATGGACTTCCTGGTACCCCTTGAACTGCTTCTATTTCATAATATTTTGGATGTGTGATTAATTATGACAATGGCTTGTGCACACATATCAGTGTACAACCCGTTCTTGTCAAGAAAGGACACTGTGGTACGCTTCAGTGCCACAATCCTTATAAAAGGAGCGAAAGCTTTTTACTTTTGAGTAAAACCTATCAAACCTTTCATCTTTCAAGGTTTTGCTCAAAAGAACAAGTACTTCCCCGTATGTTTTTCAAAACCTCAACCGTTTATATCACTTTTTGAGGGGGAGTATTTGAATTAAAACTTTGTTCACAAATTGTTCACAGTGGTTATCTTCCCGCAACACTCGAAATGGTCATATTTATTCTCAACATTTCTTCAAAAACAACATTTATATGCCATTTTTGATGGGGAAAAAATATGTGATAAGAAATATGTTGTGTTTTGCTAGTTGAATCCTCGTGTGAAAAGACTTCAACCCATGAATTGACGGGATCTAACAGTCTTACATTGAAAAGATTTGTCTTCCAAAGACTTGTCTAAGTAAATTGTACCTATTCGAGAAGCTCTTGATAGACATGAACTTTGACGGGTTTGACAACCTTTCGAGGTTTGTCCACACCTTCAAGGTAGTTATTAGAGCTAGCTGTCACCTAAAAGCTGACAATGTATCTCTTTAACTATGCCGTAACCGTGTCCCTCGGGGAATTGTCTATCTTGAGTTGATCAATTCATAAAGTGCACGCTCTTTCCTCACTGTGCAGATTTTCGTAAAAACTCTTAAGCACATGTGGAGGGGGAGTATTTCTGCAAAAGATCAAACTCTTACAATGGTACAAAATGTTTTACAATCATAACCGTTGTGAGAGATTTTCTTGAAAATTGGTTTTATGGCAACATAGGTTAGTCATGGAGTTATAAGGTGACTAAGGTTAGGAATAACCGTCCTATGATCCGCCAGAGCCGGAGGGATCTACCCAAGGACATCACAAATAGTTAGTACTTAGAAGTCCTTATGTACGATTATAAAAAGGAGAAAATGAGAATCGGAGAAAGAAGGAGTTGAAGAATTAAAAAGAAATGCAAAGAAAATGGTGAAAAGAAATAGCCCTCAAAATTATTCAACTTAGGGCAGACACCGGGTTCAATTTCATATGCTACTGGTTGTCACTAAGTGACGCCGGTATTGAAGATTAAAAGTCATCATGGACCCAGTGACGCATGCACTAAACCTTCTTAGCCACTCAAGTTTCTCTCAACAGGAGCTTGTTTCATTCTCACAGGGAACCCTACATAATCTATTGGCTTTCTCTTAGAGATTACTGATATTGAAGAAGGAGACCCTCTCCCTAGTCTCTGCTCAGGAAAACCAAAACGCACTATTGAGTCTAGAGCCACGAGATTCATCGAAAGATCTCTTAGGTACACTTGACATTTCATCACTTGATGTTCAACAATAAGAACATCAGTGGTACGTTATCGAGTCCTTCACAGATCTTAGCAATCTGTCGAGAACATTTATGAGAGGCTCACAACTGTGATCCTCAGTGATTGAATGGAAACTCCTGCCAGGGTCAACATCAAACAGCCCTGACAGCATGTCACTTCGGTAACTCCCCGTGGATTACGCTTAGTGTGTCTCAAACGGTCTACAGTCGTGAGGTGATGCTTCGGTGTACCTCAGCGACTCATCTGAACTGTAGGTGTACTTCGGTACATCGCGTTAACTCACTTGTGGGACTCCAGTTCAGGAACGGCTTTTGTGAGAGTTAGAGTTGTGTTTTCACACTATGCTGTTAACACTCTCGAAGTTCAAACTTGTAAGTGCCGGAATCCGCTTATTACTAACCGTTTTCATGTTTTCTTCTTATGGAAGCTCTGGAGCGGAATGATCGTGCAGATTCTTCACATGTTCATGCCAACATCATCTCTAATGGAAGTTCTATCCAAAAGCAACACAAAAGTCAGAATGATTCTTCGTCAATTCAAAGAATCTACAAAGTTAAAGACTTAAAGAACTTCGTCAGCACTTTTATCAAACGTTAAAGAGCGTGTGAGCATGTTGAAGAATGACGTGGAGACACTGTAGCAGCGAAGCAGACCTGAGGCAGACTTGATGCAGACAACAACAACATACTATCACTACCATCACAAAGAATAATGAACAAAGAACAAAGTTAAAGATGACGTCAAAGCAGAACTGTTCAAAGAAGACAATTTCTCTACACTGGGGAGATTGTTCGAATCAAGGCAATTCGTCTCACAAGAAAGAAGAATGTCAGAAGACGTCAAAGCTACTATTACATCAACGCCTTCACCGTTCATATTCATTCATCACCAACACTTAGGGGGAGATTGTTAGAATCACTCCTAAACCTAAATCAAGTGTTAGTAATTCATATGTAATAGTTAGCTTAATTATGGCCTTTATGTTTGTTATTAGCCTTAAGCTTATGTAGAAGGCCCATGAGCTTAGGCCCAAGCCCATAGGAGAAAGTAAGGGACTAGGAGTGTTGCCCTAGCTTCCCTCCTATAAATACTATGTAATAACTCTCACTTGAGGGTTGGTTGTTCAATTTATTTCTTTCACACATACTCTACGCATAACCATCCAAGTATATCGTGTGTGTGTGTGTTTGGTTTATTGTTCATCCGCCTCTCTATCTCTTCTCTTGATGCTTGTGTTGTAAAACTAGTGACCTAACAAAATCAATGGCTGAGATTAAAAGCATTTTATTATTTCACTTATTTCTTATAATTTAAATATCTATTAAACCGTTAATTGTTAAGTAAAAATATTTACACCGTCGCAAAGAGCATTTTATTATCTTTCTATAAACGGGCACTTTGATATACTTTTGAAGAAAGAAAAAAAAAAATTGTCTTTTCATGTTTTTTTGTCTTTTTTTACGTTACTTGAAATTTGCATAAAAAAAAATCATATATGATTAAACACTAATTTGAATATCACATGTGATATAGTGTTAAATCATATATGATATGTGATATCACATGTGATATGATATGTATATCATATATGATATTACATTAATATCACATTTGATATTAAATATCATATATGATATAACACTAATATCACATGTGATATTCAAATTAGTGTTTAATTTTATATGACTTTTTAATGCAAATTTCAGTAACGTAAAAAAACGAAAAAACTTAAAAAATAAAGGTGAAAAATACGATTTTTTTTTTTTGTCGAAAGTATATTAAAGTGTCTGTCTATAGAAAGATAATTAAATACTCGTCGCAATGAATTTTTTTTTCCGCTTAACGATTAACGGTTTGAAAGTTGTTAATATTTGAAAAAGGTGGATGAAAGTATGTTTTTTAAATTGTTTGGATTAATCTCACCCATTAGATCAAATAAAAATGGATGGTGGAGATTGATCCCTTAGTATGTAAATAATCTTTTGTCCTCAAATAATCTTAAATCTTAACAGATTAATACAATGTGGTCATATTCTACATACATCTAATAAACTTTATTCAGTCGGAAACGATCAAATAGTGAGTAACTAAAAGTTTTACAGTACTCCAATAAATCCTTCTACATATATATAAATCCTTTTACATATATAGTGCTTTAAAAGGTTATTAACTCATCTATAAATTGCAATAATTGTCAAACATTTAGCACAAGTTTATATAATTATTCTACTTGATGTTGATCTTTGTTGCAATAGGGAGTGGGTTCGGTTTGGGTGATCGGGTACCCCTACCCGATCGGGTACACCGCCGCCGCCTATTCGGTTTGGGTGATCGGGTATGATTTTCGGCTTGTGAAGCCGAGTGTTTCAAGTGGGGAAAGGCTGATTGTGTTTGTTTGTGTTTGTGTTTGTGTGTCTTTTTTTTTTTTTTTTTTTTTTTTTTTTTTGCAGGTCTTGTAGCAGCTAGGAAGAAGAAGAAGATGCTAAATGGGTCTTGTGGCATGTCTTGTGTTTGGGCTCAAATGCTAAATGGGCTCAAACTCCCTCCATGCTTGCATTTTTTATAAAGTTTTTTTAAGTATTATGTAATGTTTTTTTTTTTTTTTTTTTTTTTTTTTTTTTTTTTTTTTTTTTTAAGTATTATGTAATGTTTTTTTTTAATGAAATGGTATGTTTTTATTTTAATATTGTATATTATTTTATGTAAAAAAAAAATAAAATAAAAAAATAAAAATAAAAAAAATTTGGTATTAGGGTACCACTCCCTCCAAATCGGGTAGTGTTAGGGTAGTATTGGGTAGTTTTGAGTTGAAGGGTTTTTATTGGATAGAGGTGATGTGACACCTAGGGTATTAGGTGACCACTCTCTCTCCCCTTAGACAATTGCTTTGATACCGATTCTAGTCAAGTCTGTGTGTAAAGTTGCAAAATGACGATCTACTAACCCCTTTACACCTTGTTTTTAAAGTATCATCTCCAAGTTGTTGTGAATGAGCAAATGACCAAATAGCCCCTTGAACCATCTATAAAATATGGCCTCCATCATACCAAACTACCATAATCCATAGCATTCATCATCTCAACAAACCATAACTCATTTTCTCGTATCTTTTCTCTCCTTCAAAAAATGGCCAACACCAATGATCTCAACGACACCGCCAGCATTGGAAGTACATCATCTAGCTTCTCTGAATGTTCGTCACCTTCATCCATCCCCGACTATGAAGTGTACTCAAGAAAAAGTAGTGGGGAACACCGAAGCAAGAAGTGGAAGAAAATGTTGAAGAAGTTGGTTCAAGAAAGCAAGAAAAGCTTTTATGGATCTTCCAAGCCTATAGTATATCGATATGATGCTGTTAGTTACTCGCTGAATTTTGATGAAGGAAATTATCATAGTGATGAATATTATTTGTAATGTAAATTTGTAGTTTAGGTGTGTAAATGAAATATTATGATTCAACAAATCTCTGTACAATTTATTATTTGTCAGACAATCTTGTTCTTGATTTTAGCCGAAAGTAGCGCGAGTGTCTGAGTGTGTCTCAAGAGTCGAGACATATTCTTTGTGCTGTAAACTACACATCTTGTGTGAATTTTATACGCCTTGTTTGTTCAAGCAATTTTCAAAATTTACTGAATAAAAATCAGTTGATCAAAATAAATAAAAAGTATATGGTAATAGACTCAAAGTAAAACCATTTATATATGGGTTTTATATCAGATCAACTTTCCAACTTTGTTCGCCTAAGTTACCCAACTATTTTTTTGTTCAAACGAGGTATTGGACTACACGGGGTTGACATTCAGGTCACTGAACTTCAAAAGTGTGTTCAATCAGGTTACTATTGACGAAAATACCCTTCTTTTCATTTTTGTTAAGTACATAAATGGTCCCTCTGGTTCGCCCGGTGTTACGGATTCAGTTCAGTTTTCATTTTTGTTACGTTTTCGTAAGTTTTCATAAGTTTTCGTCTGTGTTTATACGTTTTTATCCGTTTTTCCTCTTCTCGATTCGTTTTTATGCATTTTTGTTTGTTTTTATTCGTTTTCGGTCGTTTTCTTCCATTTTTATACACTTTCTTACGTTTTTATCCGTTTTCATCCGTTTTTCCTCATCTCGATCCATTTTTATACGTTTTGTTTGTGTTTGTTAAGTTAGTATAAATTACAAAGCATCATTTTCTTAAGTTAGTATCACGACACCATAAAGGTGTCAAGTGTGTTTGCTTGGCTAACGAGACACACACGAGGGTGTGAGTGCTGTTGTGTTGCTCTCGGTTAAACAATCAACCCACATAGGGTGTTTGTGTGCTCTCGGTCAACTAAAGAACCCACATATGGTGTGAATGTTTGATTGAGATATTCGGTTCACCCACGAGGGGCGTCTGTGTGTTTGCTTGTTTTCCAGCTTACTTCTTTTGCATGTTTACTCGAACTTATTTTTCAGCTTATTTCTTAGCTTATTTTCTGCTTATTTGATAAGTGTATAAAGGGGTTGTTTGTGGATTTCCACTGATCAGGGTGCGTTTTGTTAGCAGTTAGGGTGCGTTTGGTCATATAATGGGTCAAAACACATAACGGTTTAAAAGATAGTGTGTCGCTTTATTTTATAAATGATTTTACATAACGGTTTCGGGCATTACTTGGGATTTTGTAATTGAAAACGGATAAAAACGTAAGAAAACGGATAAAAACGTAAGAAAATGTATAAAAACGGAAGAAAACGGGCGAAAACGTATAACCACGGACGAAAACTTATGAAAACTTACGAAAACGTAACAAAAATGAAAACTGGACTGAATCCGTAACACCAGGCGAACTAGAGGGACCATTTATGTACTTAACAAAAGTGAGAAGAAGGGTATTTTCGTCAATTTATTCCTTCAGTAACCCGATTGAACACACTTTTGAAGTTCAGTGACCTTAATGTCAACCCCGTGTAGTCCAATACCCCGTTTGAACAAAAAAATAGTTGGGTAACTTAGGCGAACAAAGTTGGAAAGTTGGGTAACCTATCTAATATAAAACCCTTTATATATTCACAAGGATCTAAAGCAAAACCGCTCAACATAAAAGATAAAACAAATAAAGAGGCAATGACAAGGTACTTGATTTGCAAGTGGTATTTTCCCTATTTAACTTGGGTTTTTCTAACATGTGCACGACATGTGCCCCGGTGCACATGTTAAGCACACCAAAAGGACGGTCGGACTCACGAAAAAGGACTTTCAGACCTACATATTTTATTTGAAAAGTGTATTTTTTGTAGGCCCGGACGTCTTTTTTCGTGAGTCCGACCGTCCTTTTGGTGTGCTTAACATGTGCCGTGGGGCATATGTAAGAAAAACCCATTTAACTTTACATGATTGAATCTACATGAGATTCTAAGAAAAGAAAGGAGCTTAATTGATTTCACCTCCTACTATACACAAAGTCTTGGTGTTATTCGATAGTTGTGTCATATATAGCCGACATCTTTTAAAGCATCTACAATGGGTCAAGTTGTTAAAAGTTTTTCATTATTTTAAAAAGTTATTTCAATGCTTTTTTGCATTGCACAAAAGCTTTTTGAAAAGTTTTTCTTCAAAGACTTGATGAACCTCTAGTCTTTCCTTCAAGCTTTAGTCACTAAACGCATTATGCATTTAATGCATTAAATGCATCAAGGCTTAAAGACTTGATGCATTGTAGATGCTCTTAAGTTATGTTATGGAAGCAAGCTGGTAGCCTGGAAGTATTTTAACTCGACGACTCTAGGAACTAGTGTGTATTTGGGTAAAGGGTTACCTCCGGTAAATTATTATTACTCCAAAAAAATATTTAAGTATAATGGGTGTGGGTGAATCCCATACCTCAGCCAGAAAAGGGAAACCAAACAAACCTATAGTACTTAAGACCTAAACTAGCATAAGGAAGAAAAACCAATCTTATGAGCAACTACGATACTGACAATAAATAAAACTAACGTTTAAACTGATGAGCAACTACGATAAAGACAAGAAATAAAACTAACGTAATTATGTAGTCTATAATACATTAGATGTAGTTAGTTAAGTATCTAACATTACTTGTTTCATTAAAAACATTTAGTGCCAGTTTGTAGACCAATAAGGAGTTGTTCAAATGGGTCAAGGTCCAGCCATTGAATCTGGTATATTAGGGTAGCTGGTTTATATGCATCATCCGATATGAGTATTCTATTGTTTATGACGTTGTTTTAGATTCCTTTTATGGTCTGAATTAATTTTTCGCTTTTGTTGACCGTTTTTAGTACTATGAATCTAAGTTAATCACTACGAGTATACTAAACTACTTTCCGTTGATAAATCAAAAGTTAGGCCCAAAACGCCGCATCTTGTTTACGAATACCTGTTTTGGAAGATGGATTTATCTCTTGTTTTTTGAACCTGAAACACAGATAATTGATACAGGTGACGATGCTCATTATGATATGCCCTTCATTTTTTACAATCAAGGACATGCTTTACATTTTGGTCGTCGTGCATTTTTAACTAATGACAGTGTTGCGGCTTGGATCTGTAAGTTTATGTTTCTTTATCTTAATTTTGTTTATTCTTATAAAAAATGTCCTATTAAAAATGTCATGTTTGGTGGGTTAAACATCCAAACGTGATACCAAGAGCACTAGGCTCTTCCAGAAAGTCCATCTTTAAAAGAACTAATCGTTTGAACCTTTTTTCAAAGGTAAGCCTGTTAAACTTTGTGGTTATTTATTACTTGTTTATAAGTAAAAAAGTAAATATACACAGAAAAGTAGATGTTCCATTTCCACCTATTTAAGTCAAGGCATATACATAAATACTAAAAAGATCTACACAAATAGTCACAGCAGATTTCAGGTGCACATATTTTAGATTAAACAGATAACAACCATTCTAGTTCTTTTAGTACATCAACAAACCAGTAGATAAGGTAAAGAGATGTTACTTGTAAGCCATTTTTCTTTTGCCTTTGCCTTTTCCTTTGCCTTTGTCAGCCGCTCATGCGACTGTGGAGGGATTATTTATGCCAAATTTCTTCTCTTTAATATGAGCCCATGTTTGTTTATTTGCAAGTCCTATTACCTGAATCTTTTTACCCGGGAGGTTCCGACTTTGGGCATCACTAACTGAAGGCTTTTTTTCCTCAAAAATCATAAACGTTACCCTTTTCAACAGACTGTCGCGGTAAGCTACCACATCGGGTCTGTCAGAATATTCAGCGTTTGGGAAGTATGAATCACTTTCAGAGGTTTCAGCGTTTGGGAATTATGAAGCCCATGGATTACATGGATGCATTGTATCTGAAGTGCTTGAGGACACTGTTATGCTTGAATTAGAAGAGATTGTTATGATATCTGCAAAATAAAAAAACTCTTTAAAGATGCGTGAAAACAAGCTTAGCATTAGCAAAATAAGATTTACAGAAACAAAAACCCACCACCTTTTTATGTAGTCATTTTTATTAGGGTTTTGCTGATATGTGTGTGTAAAACCAGTGTTAATGTGCGTCTGTTTATGACTGTGCCTGTGACTATAAATCTCACTATAAAAGAAAGCATCTACCTAACCGCATTTAAAACCATTAACATCCTAATAAATGCTAGGTTGTTGACCTTATCCCTTAACTTTGAAATTATAACTAAAGGTTATGCTACAACTTAGTTTTGCACCATCCTATACATCCTAACACAATTACAATAAAACTTTTTTGACCGTCATATATGCATGTGTAACCATGTTCACTAGTTCTAGATGATCCTAACAACCATCACTAGTTCTAGAATATTACAACTCAAACCGACCTACAGAATAGTAGCAGTTGTTCAAACATAGTAGCAGTGGTTCCAATCTTATACTAGCAGTGGTATATCTTGAGCAGTGACTCCATCCTGATAACCATAACCAAAAACCCAACAATCGTCCCCTAAACTTGATATTTTCTTTAAAAAATCATCAAGTTTGTATTTAGATTACACTGTCTACAACTGGAGGATGTATCCAAACACCCAGCAGACCTTTGAACTATTTTTTTTATGGCTACAGGACCTTGGAGATCGGCAATCTTTGCAATCTTCAAAAACAACTGGTCAATCATTGGATTTGTAGGCTTGGTACCCTGTGGATCTAGCTTAGCTTCCAACATCTTTCTTGCAACATTCTTTGTCAGTGGATAATCTTTATCTATGAACATGAATATCTTCTCCTGTGTCGTCTGAATAGCATGCAATCTACAAGTCTGATAAAGCATCCATCGTACCACTTCACAGTCTTCCCAAAATTTGTCTTCAGGATTGGGTTGAAACATATTCTTCACAGTTGTCCACATAGACCTTGTTAATGACCCAGTTGGACCAAGCTTTCCATATCTAAAATCCATGACCTTCCACAGCTGTTCTAGATCTATCATAGAACTAGACCACATCATACACCCAAAATTAAAGTGTTTTTGTTTCCATCCATCTTCTCTTGTGATTTCAATCACTTCTCTGTCATTTGCTGTAACAATTTGCCAATCTAGAATTGGATGTACAGATCTTAGTGGTGTAGGATTAATAGGCTCTTCAGGTTGATCACACACCATAAGATACTGTTTCACTCTTTCTTCCTTCTCCATCTCATCATCCATCTTCTGTTTCTTGGAACTAGACTCCTCCTGATTAGGTCCTTTTCTCTTTTGTTGGCTGTTCCTCCATAACTCATCTTCTCTCTCAGAATTCATAGGAATGAAATCATCCTTGATTCTTTGGCACCTATTATAAATCTTCTCAACCCTCTCATAGGCACAATTCCTAAAATTTTCAGAAACATCCATCCCCGTATGCCTGATATATTGCATCATTTGATTCCTCATTTCTTTCTTGGTTGGAGTTTTATTCTTCGTTGCTTGATAATCTCTAAATTGTCTTTCTTGTCTCATCTGTCTCACCTTCTCAGCATACATTTTAGCCTTTGATATCTTTCCATTCTTTATGTATACTCTCAAAAGCTTGAAACACTTGTTGTTCATTTTTCCATGTTTCAATCAGTTTCTGAGAAGCTTCCTCATCTTCTTGCCTTTTCTTTTCCCTAGCAATTACATCAGCATTTAGTTCCAGATGTACTCTTAGAGCTTCTTCTTTATCATAAGCCTCCTGCTCATGTCTACTTTTAAACTTCAAAACTGGTTCTGCAATTCCTTTACCCTTTCCAATATCTGGTTGAGCAACAACTGACTTCACAGGCTCACCAATCTTCAAACTTCCCAAGGGTTTAGGTGCAGAAGGTTTAATTGTAGCAAGAATGGGTGCAATGATAGGTTTATGGATTGGTAAAGATTGCTTTAGGCTTAGCAGTTGAATGTCAACCTCCTTTTCAGCTTCTTTTGACTTTGGTGGTGATGTAACAGTGGTTGTGATTGTAGTAGTAGTGGTTGTGATAGCAATGGGAATATCTGAAGTAACATTTGTTATAATTACCTTAGAGGTGGTTCCATCAGGGGCTTCTTCTTTAGAGGTGGTTCCATCAATGGCAGTGGTTGTTTCCTGCACCACTTCCTTCTCTTTTTCTACACAAGTAGCTTTCAAAGCATCATTTATCGCTGCAGCTTTTCCTTCCATGTCAGTCACCAAATAACCATCCCGATTAGCACGACTATCCAAGTCCAAAACACATCCGAATTCACATCCTCCCCTGAATCTATGCTTTTACTCCTCCCCTGTTTGGATGCATCCTCCAAACTCTGATCCTTTGAGGAGCTAGCCTTCTTTCCCATCCTTTAGACTCTTCTATATGCAACAATCCTTGGTCTCCTCATTAGCTCCAAAACATTCAGCCTGTGCATCAACCTTTTAATTGTTCCAGCTTGAGAGGTTGTCAATTCCTGAAGACCAGATATTTTAGACTCCATGTTGGCACATTTATCCGTCAATTCATTTAAAAGTTCCATTATATCCTCACCACTTCGACCTGTGTTAACTGGTCCGAGAGGTGTATATTGGGAATTGTCATTATGCACAAAAGTATCATTACCCGTCAATTCATGTTCAGTTTCAAGTCTATCCTCATCACTCCGAGCTGTGTGACCTGCTCCGAGAGGTGAATCATAGGATGTGAGTACCATGGCATCCAGCCTCAACATCCATGGACCCCAAGTTAGCCAGTTGGCTGGGGATTCCTCCACCTGTGTTGAGCTCGAGCGAACTCTCCACATTAGGAGTTGCCAGTGGTTGGGTCTTACTTAGCTTTTCACTTACCTGGTCAGCATCTACGCCTGAAGCAGTAGTGAAACCCCTTCAACTCATGTCACCTCCTACACCTGTGACATCCTCATGTCCTTCACCACTACCACCAGCCTCAGTTAGCTGATTGCTCTTCTTCCTCCTTCTAGTAACTAAAATACGTTGGGGGTTCAGATGTTGAAGGTAAGGGTTCGGCAGTGGGTTGGGAAGTGGTAGCAGGGGGTTCATCAGTGGATAGATTGGGTTGTGGATTTTCCTCCTCTATAAGTTCTGGCAGATTTAGCATGTGAGGAAACAAAGGTGTTATGGTTCCTGAAAAATCTAGACTCTTTTTCTTCATATGGGCAAACACCTTAGGAACCATATGTAAAACGTCATACTTTCTCTTATGGGGAATGGGTTCTGTTATTTGACTTTCTGCTATCAAATGAACAAACCTAGGATAGAGGTAATATTTGCCCTGTTCTTTAATGTTCTTCTGAAAACCCTCAAAAATCATTCGAGACCAGTTAAAAACCCTTTATTGAGATAAAAAGATGACAGCAGTTGCAATCTTTGAGGGAAACTCATCAAATCCAGTTGTTTTATTGCTTACACATTGTTGAACCTAAGACCTTGATAGATCTTTGAGCGCTCATGGATCGTTAGTAATGTTTATGTAATCACAAACACACTAATAGAAAGTCTCTATTACTTGTATTCTCAAGCGGAAATCAAACACAAGTAAGAACACAGGTTACTAAGAATACTTTGATCCTCTATGGATCTTTGAATAAAACTAAAACTTATTTTTCAAAACTCGTACATCATACATACTAATGTGTTCCTTTTATAGACAAGGAACCCTAAACCGTTTCACAAGAAACGTATATTCATAAAACTAAAAGAGATATGCATTATCACTTCCTAATAAAACTCATGCATATCCTAACTATCTATAAAATACGCAGAATATCTATATCCGTAGAAACAAGCTACACGGTTTTACTACTTCCGCAGAATCACTTCTTCAGCAGAATCCATCACTCCAGTAGAATCCGTCAACAGTAATATTCAGCAGAATTCTTATTCAGTAGAATCCCAACAATCCTCCCCTAATCTTGAATTTGACATGGTTAAGTTCAAGATTCTTGATAGATCTTTAACACTTTAGAACAAGAGGATTGAATTCGAACATCAGCAGTAAAGAAGCAAAACAACCACATCACTATGATGGCAAAACTGTGAAACTTCAGAGCTTTGCAGCACCAAATGACAAAGTGTACATCAAAACAGATTAGTTTCATACTATTCTCATCACATCCAGGTGTGTTAACTCCTGTGAGAGGTGAATCATTGAAAATAATGGATTTGATGTCTCTTTACCAATAGCCATTACTACTGGAGTAGCCAAATGTTTAAGTTCGAAAACTAGGGTACAATGATAACCATCTGATTTTTAGCAAATCAATAGCTATAAACGGATTTGAAATGTCTTTACATGTAGCCGTTTGCTCAGGACTAGTCAATTCTTTGGTGGAAAGAATCACCTTTGGTGAATTGATTACCAAATATGGTATTCCACTGCCTTTACCACAAGCCATATACTTGTGGGCTAGCCAATTCTTTGGATACCAGAAAGGAATAATCCATGGTGAATTGAGGACCATACAACCCTCAACAATTAAGCATGGGTGAGTTGCATACTCTATGGTTTTTAGCAAACCATTACAGCTATCAACAGATTTGATGTGTCTTTACCAAAGTTGTACTCTTTGGACTAGTCAACTCTTTGATGGACACAAGTCACATCTGGTGAGTTGATAACCATCAACAGAGTTATATACAACAAACCTGAATATATATATATATATATATATATATATATATATATATATATATATATATATTACGAAGAATAAGGTTTTCTTTATAGAAAAATATAAATTACTAAGAATTAAACAAAGAAATAAATGATACAAGATACCAGAATCAAGTAGAAGCTTTGTGTTGCAGAAGCTTGAATATGATCAACCCAATAATTTGTTCAGCATGGGTCATATCATTCGCCACTGGATCAGGAGGAACTTCCAATTTCCTTCTAAGCATACGTTTCATCAGTTTAAAGGACAAAGGATAATGTTGATCAGAAAACATACATACACAAATTCCACACTTTGTCTCCACAACATGCACATTTGGGATAGGGTAAAATCTCCAAGTATCAACTTTCCACTTATGTGAATTCTTCCAAATTAAATACCCTTGACCATTTAGAGACTGAGAATCAAAAAGAACTTGAAGATCTCCCAATAAGTACAAACCAGAACCCTGTGGTGTATGAGTGGCATAATACTGTGTGACAAGGCCATGGAGAGTAATCAAATCTTGCTTATCCACCAAATGAAGTATGTCTTTCAAGAAAGTAAACTGCATAGAGGAGTTATCTATCCTATAAATGGTGTTATGCTGTCCATCAGTCAATGTCCATTTTGTCAACACACTATAAGAACCCTCAGGAAAAGTTACAGAAGAACCCACTTTGATAAATATTGTATCAGCAGCCTTGAGGTCCAAATGGTTAGAAGAAACACCCTTGTGAGATTTATGAACTCCAGAGGCCTGTGTCCCGGCTAATCTCACAGATCTCCTGATGGCAATGTGTCTCCTTTTGGACATACTTTTACCCTCCTACCAGGTACATAAATGCCCATAGAAAAAGACGAGGTAGAAACAGAGGGAATTGGAACAGAACCACCCACTTCATACAATTTTTCAAGTTCTTCTCTGGCCTGTTTAGCTCTAGTAGCTTCTTGTTCAGCTCTCCTAACCATGTATGCATTATAGTGAGAAATATGTGCTCCTTCTTGTTCAGCAGATGCAGAAGGAGGAATAGTATCAGGCTCAATAGTGCTAGTAGTCCCCTTTGGATCCATAGATGTATCAGCAGCACTGGGTGAAGCTTCAGGAGAAACAAAAATAGGTTCAGCAGATTGTACTCTCTCAGTAGAATGTACACCTTTAGTAGGTTCCTTAGCAGAAACAGCATGAGTGCTCAGCTGTGCTCTATTATCAGCAAAAGAAGTCACAATCTCAATAGTCTTGGGTCGTTTGGCTTTTGGAGCATCCATACCACCAGCAATCCTTTTCAATTGAGAAGCTGGTGTAATATGCTTCATAATCTTATTATACATACTGGTCAAGTCAGATTCAGATAAAGCCCAGACTTGCTTCCTTGCCAAACCAGATTGATAGAAAGCAGTACTCTGATTATACACCACATTTCTCATATAAGTTTTCTTCTATGATGCAGTCTGTGGTTTCTCCCTCTTAGCTTTAGCCTTTTGTGCAGCAATAGCTTTTCTCTTTGCAGCTGCAACTTTCTTCTTTTGTTGTCCAATAGCCATCATTTGTGTAGGAAAGTTTTCACTATCAAAATCAGCTCCTAAAATCCTTTGAGCAATATTAGGATTTGAAGCAGCTTGAAGAGTGTAAGAATCCCATTGCGCACCAGTAAAATGAATGGACTGTTCATCCAATTCTCTTTGTCTTTCAGGAGGCAAATTTGAAGTAAACTGATCTGCAAGCTTTTGTGCCAATGCTTGACTCTTCATCAAATCTTCATACTCTGTTAGCATTCTGGCTTGCTCTAGCCTTTCCTTGTCAGTTACAAAATATGGACCAAGATCTTCATCAACCATAACTCCTTTCCCTTTGTCAGAAATAGCCATAGCAGGAACATTGGTAGCAGGCTCATTAGAAGAATCATCATTAGAAATATCAACAATTGGAACTGTGCCAATATTCTCATAAGGAACACCAACTGAAGCATCAGGAGTAACATGTTGAGAAGGATCTTCAACAGGTGTAGGAGAGACAACAGCATCAGGATCCAGAACAAAAGTTCTCCCGGCAAAAAATATTACATGAGGATCTTCTGAAGGTATAGTACATGGTTGTTCTTGCACAGATGATACATGACCATGTTCAGAAGCAACATCAACCATTTGTGCATCAGTCATAAGATGATCACCAGCAATTGTAACATCATCAACACTTGGCACCTTAGAAGATTCAGTAGAATCCTTTCTCAAATACTGTCATCTCCTTCTTCTTCTAAACTGAATAGGTTCCTTTTGTTTTGAGGATTCAGCAACAATGGGAGAAGAATCATTGAATATTACTGTTGACGGATTCTGCTGAAGTGTTGGATTCTGCTGAAGAAGTGATTCTGCGGAAGTAGTAAAACCGTGTAGCTTGTTTCTGCGGATACAGATATTCCGCGTATTTTATAGTTAGTTAGGATATGCATGAGTTTTATTAGGAAGTGATAATGCATATCTCTTTTAGTTTTATGAATATACGTTTCTTGTGAAACTGTTTAGGGTTCCTTGTCTATAAAAGGAACACATTAGTACGTATGATGTATGAGTTTTGAAAAACAAGTTTTAGTTTTATTCAAAGATCCCTAGAGGATCAAAGTATTCTTAGTAACATGTGTTCTTACTTGTGTTTGATTTCCGCTTGAGAATACAAGTAATAGAGACTTTATATTAGTGTGTTTGTGATTACATAAACATTACTAACGATCCACGAGCGCTCAAAGATCTATCAAGGTCTTAGGTTCAACAAGTGGTATCAGAGCCTCGGGAGAGTCTCTGTGATACTAAGAACATCCTTTTCTTTACACCCTCACAACCAAAACAACCATAACAATGCCTGGTTCAGACGATGGATCAGAAGTTACTCATAATCAAAACACCACATCTTTTAAACAACTCAATCTCACAAACAGCAATGCAAAGTTCCCATACCTCAAGAAGGAGGAGTATGAATTGTGGGCTATGAAGATGCAGAATTGGATCACCAATATTGATTGGAATCTTTGGGAAGTTGTCCGTAAGGGTAACAGTTTGAAGAAGTGCGTCAAAGATGCTGATGGTGTTGTTACCATCCTTGGTCCCAAAACTGCTGAAGAGATACTAGCTGTTCAGAGAGAGAATAAAGTTAGAACTATTCTCCTTAAGGCTATACCAGATGATCACATGAGTGACTTTCACTACATGGAGGATGCTAAGGACATCTGGATGGCAATCAAGGCTAGGTTTGGTGGGAACGATGAGTCAAAGAGGATGAGGAAATCAATGCTGAAACAGCAGTTTCAAGAATTACAAATCTCTGAGGAAGAAGGTATCCACAAGGGATATGACAGGTTCCATAGGATTTTGAGTCAATTGAATCAGATGAAGGCCAGGCTAGACAATGAGGATTGCAATTCAAAGTTCTTACGATCTTTACCTCCATATTGGTTGCAAGTAAGCATTGTACTCAAAGCAAAAGGTGGGCTAAATATGCTCACTTTTGATGATCTCTACAACAGACTTAAAACTCTTAAGCCTGATGTCAGAAGTCCATTTCGTTCATCCACTCCCACTCACTCAGCTTTTTTTAGCACCTCCTCAAATAAGATGACCTATGCTCCAAGCCTAATTTCCTCAGCATCATCATCCTACATCACCACTACATCAAATTCTCAACCTAAATCCAGTGGTGTACTGGAAGATGCACTTCACTCTTTTGTTGCTGATTATGAAAATCAGCAGCAACTAGCTTTTGAGGATTTTGAACAGGTGGATCCACTTGATATGGAAGAGATGAACTTGAAGTGGCAACTGGCCATGCTCTCAGTGAACATCAAAAAGTTTGAGAGTAAGGCTGGGAGAAAGTTTGGTTTCCAGGGAATAGATCCAGCAAGATTTGACAGAAGGAAAGTCAAGTGCTATACTTGTGGTCAGATGGGTCACTTCTCAAGAGAATGCAAGGATAGGAAGGCTGGTGATGAGGTTAGGTATTCTACCTATCAGCAGAATCAAATGGAAGCTGGAACTTCCAAAACTGGATCCTCCAAAGCTTTGGTCACTCTGGATGACCATGTCAACTGGAAGGTGCATGAGCCTGATAATGATGAAGCTTCTGGTTCTGAGCAGAGTGGATTGCTGGCAAGCTGTACTACAGAGGATCAGCATGATCAAGTTGCATTAATGGGCATCTCTCAGGTACATAATTGTGTTTTTGGTTGTAGTGAAAGATATTATGAACTTAAGGAAGCTTATGATGAATTGAAACCTAAATATAATGAATGTTATGTCGAAGTTGAGGCTTACAAAAAGGCTTTAAAAACTTTTGAAAGACAAAAAATTTGGTTTCAAAAGAATCAACTTGCTTATGATGAAAAGATAAGGGTGTTAGAAAGTGATTTGGAATGTACTAGAATTGATTTAAAATGTACTGAGAAAGAAAAAGCTAATGTAGTTTCAGAAAAGCAAGTGCTGAAAAAGAAAATAGATGAGGAAGTAGCTAGACATAAAGAATGGTTAATGTCAGGTGACAATTTAGCTAGCTTACTCTATGGTAGTCAATCTGTAAACTCTGGGATAAGTTTAGGTTTTAAGAAGTATGTTGGCTTAGAAGCTAGGAATGATCTGCGTAAATCTACACCAGCAGGATTAGCTAATTATGTAAAAGAAGGAGAATTACATGCTGTACCTGGACCTATTAGAGGAGAACATATGCCCACTGACCTTTCCATCACAATAGACTTTGATGGATCACACCATCTTTATGGCAAAAAGTCAAGAGACTTGCCAAACCCTGATTCTACATCTACTGACTTTGTCTCTTGTTCTGACAGTGACAAGTCCTCTTACCAAGGGTCTACTACATCTACCAATTGTGATTCAAGTGAAAAGTCAGACCTTCCTAAGACCTCACCCAAGCCTAAACCCAAGACTCCCTACAAGCCTGTTAGAGTTGTTGCTGAGGAATCAAATCCCAAGACAGTTTCCTCTGAAGACTTGTCATTTAATTCTTTGCAAAACAATGCCTTTAATTATGTTAAAAACAATTATGTTAATGTTTGTGGTTTGAATGCTTTTAAATGTAATGAAACATCTTTCACTTTGAATAAATCTTCTAAAAAGAAGAAATGTTTTGTTTGTGGAAGTAAATTTCATTTGATTAAGGATTGTAATTTTCATGAGCAACGAATGGGTGTATGTGCTAGTCCAAAGAAACCTAGACCAATGTGGAAAAATGTTAATGATATACCATCTTTTGTTCCACAAGCAACTCATAAAACCAGCAAACACAATGCTGCTGATAAACCTTCTCCATCTGCTTGGAGAAGATCTGTTGCTAGACCATATGTGAGACCAACTAGTTCATATTTTCAAAATGGTTATTGGCCTGGATGTTTTGACTCAATGTATGATGGAAGGGGATATTGGGATACTGATGTGAAGCCCTCAGCAGGTTGTTCTTGGACTCAAAAGGGACCTAATTTTCAAAGGAGGCCCAAGAACAATGGTGGATCTTATACATCTACATGGCCAAAATCTTATGATCCACAAGGCAGGCTCAAGTCAGTAATGACTTGAGTCTCCAAAGTGTACTAATATTTTGTATAATTTTGTTGTTGTTGTTGTATAATGTGGCAGATTTATTGACTAAAGATTTTGATAGACCTAGGTTTCAACACCTAGTTGTCCATATTGGGATGCTTAACCCTTAACTGCAAAGTTTGAGGGGATGCATATGCCTCAAGGGAGGATTGTAGTTGTCAAACTTGTAAATTTTGTTGATTATTATTTATGTTTTTGTTTTCTAACACTAACCAGCTAATGATCTTTAAGTTTTGTATCTTTTGGTTTGGTTTGTTTGCTACTTTGTGTCTGTTTTGCAGAATGCCTTTATGAGTAGTTACTAATCTTAAGTTGAATTTCACCAAGTTTGATTAAATGAGAATATGGTCATGTAAGCTTAAAGCTTGTTTCTACTAAAGAGAAGCACAAGTGATACTTATTGGTACAAGTGATCTCATTGTTTCTACTGATGAGAAGGTACATTCTTCTTTTTCTATGGGCATTTATGTACTTGGTAGAAGGGGGAAAAGGATGTCCAAAAGGAGACACATTGCCATCAGGAGATCTGTGAGATTAGCTGGGACACAGGCCTCTGGAGTTCATAAATCTCACAAGGGTGTTTCTTCTAAGCTTTTGGACCTAAAGGCTGCTGATACAACATTTATCAAAGTGGGTTCTTCTACCACTTTTCTTGAGGGTTCTTATAGTGTGTTGACAAAATGGACATTGATTGATAGACAACTTAACACCATATATAGGATAGATAACTCCTCTATGAAGTTTACTTTCTTGAAAGACATACTTCATTTGGTGGATAAGCAAGATTTGATTACTCTTCATGGCCTTGTCACACAGTATTATGCCACTCATACACCACAGGGTTCTGGTTTTTACTTATTGGGAGATCTTCAAGTTCTTTTTGATTCTCAGTCTCCAAATGGTCAAGGGTATTCAATTTGGAAGAATTCACATAAGTGGAAGGTTGAGACTTGGAGATTTTACCCTATCCCAAATGTGCATGTTGTGGAGACAAAGTGTGGAATTTGTGTATGTATGTTTTCTGATCAGCATTATCCTTTGTCCTTTAAACTGATGAAATGTATGCTTAGAAGGAAATTAGAAGTTCCTCCTGATCCAGTGGCGAATGATATGACCCATGTTGAACAATTGATTGGGTTGATCAAGTCCAAGCTTCTGCAACACAAAGCTTTGACTTGATTCTGGTATATTGTATCATTTATTTCTTTGTTGAATTCTTAGTCATTTATATTTTTCAGTAAAGAAAACCTTATTCGCATTAAAAAAAATTATTTATTCAGGTTTGTTGTATATAACTCTGTTAATGGTTATCAGCTCACCAGATGTGACTTGTGTCCATCAAAGAGTTGGCTAGTCCAAAGGGTACAGCTTTGGTAAAGACACATCAAATCTGTTGATAGCTGTAATGGTTTGCTAAAAACCATAGGGTATGCAACTCACCCATGCTTAATTGCTGAGGGTTGTATGGTCCTCAATTCACCATGGATTATTCCTTTCTGGTATCCAAAGAATTGGCTAGCCCACAAGTATATGGCTTGTGGTAAAGGCAGTGGAATACCATATTTGGTAATCAATTCACCAAAGGTGATTCTTTCCACCAAAGAATTGACTAGTCCTAAGCAAACGGCTACAGGTAAATACATTTCAAATCCGTTTATAGCTGCCGATTTGCTAAAAATCAGATGGTTATCATTGTACCATAGTTTTCGAACTTAAACATTTGGCTACTCCAGTAGTAATGGCTATTGGTAAAGAGACATCCAATCCATTATTTTCAATGATTCACCTCTCACAGGAGTTAACACACCTGGATGTGATGAGAATAGTATGAAACTAATCTGTTTTGATGTACACTTTGTCATTTGTTGCTGCAAAGATCTAAAGTTTCTCAGTTTTGCCATCATAGTGATGTGGTTGTTTTGCTTCTTTGCTGCTGATGTTCGAATTCAATCCTCTTGTTCTAAAGTGTTAAAGATCTATCAAGAATCTTGAACTTAACCATGTGAAATTCAAGATTAGGGGAGGATTGTTGGGAATTCTACTGAATAAGAATTTTGCTGAATATTACTGTTGACGGATTCTGCTGAAGTGCTGGATTCTGCTGAAGAGTGATTCTGTGAAAGTAGTAAAATCGTGTAGCTTGTTTATACGGATATAGATATTCCACGTATTTTATAGTTACTTAGGATATGCATGAGTTTTATATAGATGCTCCTCACCCGTATCTACAGAGCATTTGCACCCATTCCACCAAGCCCAAAAGGGTTGAAGCTAGACTATTCTCTCATCCCTCACATATTTGTGCCCTTGAGTGACGAGCGAGTGGCTAAGACTAAAGGCAAAAGGGCAAAACCTCCGACTCCTTCATCATCATCATCAAATAGCTCCTAGGACGGTCTCCCAAATTCTCATCTTCCACCTCAAGAGTACTATGCATCTCTCCTCGAGATTGAGAATGAATCGGCAGAATTCAAGCAAACCAAGGGGATGTTCAAGTGCCTTGGAAGGATGATGACAAAGATCTACAAGAAGTTGGATAAGTGAGGAGTGTTTGGAACAAAACAAAAACTATGGTGTATGATACAATTTGGTTGTTTTTTCTTTGTAGGATTATAATATGACTTATGACAATGTTGTATGCTAACCGGTTTGTGCTGGGGGATAGCACAAGTGTGTTATCAAATTTTACCGATTTTCACCTTTATGAGAAAATCGTTACCCCTTGGTCAAAGTCTATGCTCCACAATGTTTGTATATGTATAATCGACTTTTCCTAACTAGAAATAATTAATGTCACATGTTTTAAGCAAAATTTCAGGTTTTGGAAAAGTCCCCGATATTTAAAAAAGGGGTCTGTGAAGATTTCTGGTCTCCACGGACCAGACGGCACCATTAATTTGGTTCCGTCTGTTACGGATTTTGGTACCGCCATACCTGTACATGCGGACCAGGCGGTACCAATTTAAGGGTGCCGCCTATATAAACATTTGGTGTCGTGGATCCTACAGGTAATTTTCTAAATTTCACTTATTTCAACATTCCAAATTACCATACATTGCTTCTAGGTTAGTCTTAACTAGTTTTTACCCATATTAGAACTAGTGTAACACACTTAGGCATATAGGATATCCATTTCCCACCAAAATTCAAAATTTCTAAAAATCCACCCAAGGAACCCTTTTTCATAAAGGAAGGAACCAAAATTTTGGTTCCTTGCAATCCGTGGGTGATCTGATTCTAAAGATCCCATAATCATTAGAAGATATTTATTGCAAATCTTTGTCACTTCACTCCATCCTTCTTGTATGGTTTGACGTGGGTGATATGACTAGCATTAAACCCACTTCAAAATCATTAGGAACCTCATCTCTTCTATGGTTTACATCAAATCAAATACATTTCTCCATAATTTTACAATCCTATAAATTAAGAGCTTTTACCATGATCATCCTCACACCTTCTCAAATCTTCACATCTACTAGCAAAAACTTGAGCCAAAAATGACTAAGTCTTCACCATCAACCAAGCCTTTCAAAAGAACCGCTAGAATGAGCGTAAGACCTTGTTGCTTTGTCAACATAAGATCCTCTTCCGAGTCCTCTCCATTAACCATCTCATTTCCCATAAGAGATGAGACAACTCTCACTTTGGCTACTCTTACACCACCTCCACAATCACCTATCATTGTCACTACTCCACCACCAACAAAGACTCCTATCACTAGCTCACCACCACCGGCTCCTATCCAAATATCAAAGTCACCATCACCCCCAAAATCTCCAACACTCATCCCATTAGAGTTATTCTATACACCACCTACATCTCCAAATCCATTCTTGGATGACTTGGGGGACTTGCCTCCTAGGCCCAATCATCCACCACCACTACCATCTTTTGGTACTATTGAGCGAATAACTCATGAGTCTCCACGTCCATCATTTGACCCAAACGCCCAGTTAAGGCCAAGATCTCTTCTTTTCCATCCCATCCACAAGGAAATCCATGGTCTTTTATATGGGGATTGTGGAAAACTAGAAGGGGGGGTTGAATAGTTTTGCCAATTTTACGTTAGTTTCAAAAACTTTAGATTCGTTAATATGTGAGATCTTATTGATGTAGAGAAAGTATAGATCTAATGATAAAGCAAGTAAATAAAGTAAAGCGAAGGGAAAGAAAAGACACAACCGATGTATAGTGGTTCGGCTACAAGGACACCTTCCTTGCCCTACTCAACTCCCCGAGTCACCTACTCGAGAGTTCAAGCACTATGTCAACAAACTCCTTCACTTGGCGGAGAAGCCTTCACAACGTTGCTTACACTTTTTCTGGTACAAAGCTAGATACCGAGTCCGTAACACGGTGGACAAAACCAACACAACTATTACACAACAAATATGTGAAATATCAAATACAAGATCTTCGCTACAGAAATCTTGTGGAGTGACAAATCAATCAAGGACCCCTTGCTTGGATGACTTGTAGAATGCTTGTGATCTCGCCTTAAAGAAGGACCTATATGAGGATCACAATAGAAAGAAAGAAAAATAACTCTCTAGATCAAGTGATCTATATGTTAGAAGAGAATGAGAGTGTTTGAGAGATTTAGTAAGAAGAAGGGTAAGTTAGAATGAAGAAATGGCTCTCTATTTATAGGCAAAATTCTTCACTGTTCCCCGGATCCCATGGATCCCTTCCACTTGGGATCCGTCTAGTGTAAAGCTAGGGATCCGTGGAACGCTCCTCTTTGCCCATGGGTTTTTTGGTTATGGGTCATGGGTTATGGGTCGGTCCATGGGTTTTCTTTAGATTCAATGTATCTAAGTATACATTGTATCTAGTCTACTTGGGTATGGTTTAAGATCCATGGGTTATGGTTTTTACCCATCCTAATAAACTATTACAACAAATGCTTAGTTATTACATTTTTGTATTTAAATGGCTATATGTAAATGCTTTACAAAAATAACATGTATCCTTATAATTATACTTAAGACAACATTATATTTGTTATCAACAAAACACAAGGAGATCGCAAAATATTAATAAACGTTTTTACGGTTTATTTGTATTAACTATCTCCCCTTTTTTGTTGATGACAAAACATAATGTTATGATGAGTAAAACTTAAGAATAGATGTAAGTTTTGAAAGCCCCTAAGTTTTACTTCTTCTCCCCCTTTTTTTCGAAACAAAAAGTTAACCCTTTGGAGAAAAAAGTAGTCTACGTATTTCTTACTCCCCCTTGACGGTAGCTCCCCCTAGCTTGGGGCGTCAAGTGAAGAAAAATAAAAAATCCTACAAGAAGAAAGGTTAGTAACATGCTTAAATAATCTTGTGATTGTCGAGAATCAAGATTGGGAGCCAAGGTATGTAAACAAGGCCTTGTAATAAAACAACAAGTTGTAGTGGTATTTATGCCACTTACAAGCATGTAAACATAAGAACAAGACTTGTTCTTGAAAATGACTTCAAACGAAATATGATACTAAAAGTAGAAAATAGTAGTAGTGATTCCTTCCATGCTTGCATAAGGTTATGGATGGAGGTTTTGATGAGTAATGGTATTGATGCGATCAAGGATGAGGTTGAGTATGAAACTCATTTCTTCCCTAACTTCTATTGCAATTTCCCTAGTGGATTGGCAATGTTCACAATGTAAATGATGTGGGTAATGAGTGTGGAGGTTTTCCGTGTTGTTTTGATTTGAGTTATGCGGAAGTTGTGGTAGAAAAATAGGAAAATATGGATCCACATCCGGAATGTTTGTAAATGGTGGTGGAAAAGAACCTAGATGTTCTTGTAATGTGATAGGAGCTAATGGTGGTGATGTTTCAAGATCTTGAAATATAGTATTTGGAGATTTGGAGGGTGTTGAAAAGACTAATTCTTTTTCTTTAGGTTGGTTAGATCTTGTTGGAGTCTTAAGGAGTTCCAAAAGAGTTACTTTAGGTGCTGATGAATTTGGTGTACTTGTTGGTGATGAGGGAGGTGCTATAAAGGAAACATCTTGTGGTGAGTTGTTTGTTGAGGAAGAACCATTTGAGGTTGGTTTTGCTAAGCAACAAGATCGGATACTAATCCGTGCGGATATCCTAGAGTTTGATTGTGGTATTTTGGATGGTGGTAGTACAAAGGTTTGGGTATCATGAAGATGATTGTTTGTACTAGGTGATTCATCTAAAGGGTTTGTGGATGACATGGTGTATTGTGTTTGTGAGGAAGAGATGGATTATGCAAGCATTTTAGGAGTTCTATATATAGAAAAACAAAGCATTGTAATGAATGCTTGACCCAAAATGTGGATTAAAATCTAATGATTAGATATGAATTTAAGGCATGTGATCATGAGAACACAAGCATTAAAGAGCATACTCCAAAAAAAAAAAGAATAAATGTGGATTTTTCATCCAAAGTGAGAAAAATAGAAGGTAAAAACAGCTTCTGTCTCACGGATCCCACGGATCCTTCCCTTGAGGGATCCGTCCAGCATGAAGGCTGGGATCCGTGGGTCTGGTGATTCAGGCAGCACAAAATTTTACTTTTGGAAACATTATTGCCTATTGTGTGACTATATGCAAACTATTTGGAGTTTCGGTTATCTTGACCCCTAAAAAGAAATAGAAAATAAACTAGAAGTATAAAACATCCTATTGAGATAACCCGAAAACACATATTTAGTACATGAGTACGTAATTTTATGTTTATCAATGCTCCTAATTCATTGTTGCTTTAAATGAATGTACCCGAAAACACATATTAGTTATGTATCCCCTTTAGCATTCAAAAGACATGAGATGCAATGAAAACGGGTTTTTACTTTGTATTAATAATGAAAAAGTGATTTGTCCTAGACGTGAGAAATTGCTTTTGTGAAATTGATACGGGAAGGTATCATCCTTTTAGAAAACATTGTGAAAGTAGGTTTTCTTTGAAAATGTATATATAAAAAAAATAAGAAAGCTATAAGTGGAAAACTCATCTTGGGTTTTGAAAATTCCCATATTGTTTGTGAGTTGTTCGTGAAATAGAGATCCTAGACTCAGAAAGAAGAAGGTTAGTGTTTACATACCTTGTAGAGTCAAATAAGCTACGACGTTTGTTCCATTAGACCAAGACCAAGACAAAGTAGGTTGAATTGTTCCCGTTTCAACGGTTTGGTGAGGACGTCGGCTATGTTGTCTTCGGATGCTACCTTCTCAATAGAAATGTTTCCCTTTTGAACATTGTCTCTTAAGAAGTGTGACGAATCTCTATATGTTTTATGCGAGAATGCAATACCGGATTCTTGCTTAAGTCGATGGCACATTTGTTGTCACATAGAATGGCTATGTCGCTTAGATGAATGTCGTAGTCTACTAACGCTTGTTTCATCCATAGTGCTTGTTGGCATGCTTTGCCGGCGGAGATGTACTCGGCTTTGGTTGTTGATATTGCTAGTGCCGTTTGTTTCTTAGAAAACCAAGACGTTAAACAACATCCCATGAAAGTACACACCCCACTTGTACTTTTTCTATCAACGTAATCACCTGCATGGTCAGAATCTGCAGATACAATTGTTTCTACTCCCGTACCCTTAGGATACCATAATCCTAATAGTGTTGTACCCTTAATGTATCTAAATATTCTTTTTACGGCTTCTAGGTGTGATGTTTTGGGGTCTTCTTGAAACCTTTACCGATGATTCTACTTTTGCTATTTTCAAACCCACATTACCTCCATTTACGGATTCATATGTGGAGAATAGATCCCTATTGCCGGTCATGTGCCTCGTGCACCCGCTATCCTTGACCCATTCATCGGGGTCTATATAGACCTTTAAGCACACCTAAAACAATAATAAACTCAAAAGTTTGGTCCCCATTTGTTCATGGGTCCATTAGTGTTAAATATTCCATTCATGTTAGACATGTATGGATAAGATGAATATCCATTCCATGGAGCAAAGTTTTGAAAAGGAAAACCGTTTTGCATATTTGGGTTCCATCCCATTTGATGGTTACTTCTTGGATAAACGTTATTAGGTCACTTAAATGAATTTGGTTTTGAAAAAGACGGAACTTTGTTTCTTGCAAAAGTAGGATTGTATTTTGGAGGTGGTTGTCTAGTGGTGACGTGAGTTGGTTTCTTATTATTAATGATAACAAAATCAGTTCTAGATGAAGACGCTACATTATTACTACTGTTTGCTACAGCAGATCCACGGATCCCTGTCTGTACACTAGCCGGTTCCCTTTTTAGGGGATCCGTGGGATCCGTCACAACAGTGGCTGGTTTTTCTAGCGCCTTAACAAATTTTGTTTCTTTACTTTCACTAGTTGATGGATCAAGTTGTTGAATACCTAAGCCTTTTAGGTTGTTACCGGTTTTAACACCATCTAGTATTGTATCTAAGGTGTTTGTACTCATTCTAGCAATTTTAGAATCTAGATGATCAACTAGTGTTTGAAGTTGAACGCAAAGTTCACATTCACCACTTGCTATTTTACCCTTTTCTAAACGTTTTAGTTTTGCTTTTAATTCTATGACTTCTTTATCTAAACATTGGTTTTCACATATGTTTCGAATCTATTTTTCCAATATATAAAACCATTAGTTTCAAGTAGTGGTGGTCGTTGCATAGATTGCCCTTCCTTATAATTTTTAGAACCCATAGTGATCGAAAAGTTTTTAAAATACAATTTTACTTTAAAACTTTTATAAACTTAGCTCTTGATGCCAATTCTGGAAAACTAGAAGGGGGGGGGGGTTGAATAGTTTTGCCGATTTTACGTTAGTTTCAAAAACTTTAGATTCGTTAATATGTGAGATCTTATGGATGTAGAGAAAGTATAGATCTAATGATAAAGCAAGTAAATAAAGTAAAGCGAAGGGAAAGAAAAGACACAACCGATGTATAGTGGTTCGGCTACAAGGATACCTTCCTTGCCCTACTCCACTCCCCGAGTCACCTACTCGAGAGTTCAAGCACTATGTCAACAAACTCCTTCACTTGGCGGAGAAGCATTCACAACGTTGCTTACACTTTTTACGGTACAAAGCTAGATACCGAGTACGTAACACGGTGGACAAAACCAACACAACTATTACACAACAAATATGTGAAATATCAAATACAAGATCTTCGCTACAGAAATCTTGTGGAGTGACAAATCAATCAAGGACCCCTTGCTTGGATGACTTGTAGAATGCTTGTGATCTCGCCTTAAAGAAGGACCTATATGAGGATCACAATAGAAAGAAAGAAAAATAACTCTCTAGATCAAGTGATCTATATGTTAGAAGAGAATGAGAGTGTTTGAGAGATTTAGTAAGAAGAAGGGTAAGTTAGAATGAAGAAATGGCTCTCTATTTATAGGCAAAATTCTTCACTGTTCCCCGGATCCCACGGATCCCTTCCACTTGGGATCCGTCTAGTGTAAACCT
>BPTQ01000004.1:221208720-221309726 GCA_019973895.1 Chrysanthemum seticuspe
AAGATGTTTCAGGGGCTGAATTTGACAAGTTCCAAAAGTGCAAGGACCAAAGCTGTCATTTTGCCATTTTCCAGGGGCCTTTTCTGCCAAATTTGAAACTTGAAGGGTCATTTTGTAATTTTCTCAAAACTTTTCACATTTTTCACCAAAGGACCAAATTTGACAAGTTATGATTTAAAAAGGACCTTTGATGATTTTTCTTTTCTAAATTTTGACTCAGGGACTATTTTTGACAATTTTAGAAACTTGGGGGATTAAAACTGCAATTTTTGCAAATTTGATATGTTTTTCATCTGATTTTAATATTTTTGCATTTAAAACACATAAAACACTGATTTGTGATATTTTGATCATTTTGATGTGTTTCTGAGTGTTTTCAGATGATTTTGCAGTTTATATTGTACAAAAATGATGAGTATTTAGACACTCATCAATCCCCCACACTGAGATATTGCTAGTCCCTAGCAATGAGGATCCGTGGAACGCTCCTCTTTGCCAATGGGTTTTTTGGTTATGGGTCATGGGTTACGGGTTGGTCCATGGGTTTTCTTTAGATTCAATGTATTTAAGTATATATTGTATCTAGTCTACTTGGGTATGGTTTAAGATCCATGGGTTATGGTCCATGGGTTATGGATTTTATCCATCCTAATAAACTATTACAACAAATGCTTAATTATTACATTTTTGTATTTAAATGGCTATATGTAAATGCTTTACAAAAATAACATGTATCCTTATAATTATACTTAAGACAACATTATATTTGTTATCAACAAAACACAAAGAGATCGCAAAATATTAATAAACGTTTTTACAGTTTATTTGTATTAACAGGGATCAACCACTTCCTACAACATCAATGTCTCCTCTGTTAGGAATTAGAAAATTCCATGTTAAAGTGTCGGTCACCCCAATTATGGTCTAGCACAAGTTAGCTCGTAAACATGTCGTTTGTTACGTTATTTAGTTGTTTATTAGTTAGTTTGTAGCGTAGATTAGTTTAGTGTAACACCGTGGAGGAAGGACGGGTCTTTACCCACTGTAAGCCTGATCCACAGTCCGTCAGGAGGACGTATTACTTGTAACTATAAATACCCCTTCCATCCTTGGAAGGGGTGGAACTAGTGAAGCTAACCTTGCATTTTGTGTATTATTTTTCTCTCTAGTATTCCCTATCCTCTCTTCATCTCTCTAACCATGGCCTTCTTGTATTATCACCATCCTAGACCACCCGAATCATCTAACAACATAAAATACACGATCCTACAATTGGGTATCAGAGCCAGGTTGTGTTGTCTTTGATGATTCGTACGTTTTTATATGCGGTTTGTTCGATTGTTTGTATGCGGTTTGATGCGTTATGTTTAGAGATGTGTGTTGTGGTTTGATTTTATAAAGTATTTACTGATTCTTAAAATTTATGGTCAAAATGTTTTTATCTAATGTTAACAAGATTTTATCAAATTTGGTTTTATCAGTTTCGTAGTCAAAACGTTTGAGAGATAGATATTTTGACAAATAAGTCCAGATGATTATCAAAAATAGAGTCCGAGTTATTTTTCAAAACAGTTTAGTTTTCAGCAGAAAAATGTTTAAAGAATCAGAGCATGGAATTTGAAAACATGATAAAGCATGGCTCTGTTCTTTCTTTGAAAAGCGGGTTACTGCCTGAAATGACAATAAACCATTGTTTTTCTTTCTCTCAAAATTTATTTATTTATTTATTTATTTTTTTATTTTTTTTAATATGAAAATTTGAACAATATCTAAAGTCCCGTGTCATTCTTTGAATGACATCAAAAAGACCGTAGATATTATCGAATCAAGGAAAACATGACAAAAAGACAATATTTTTTTGAATTTTTCAAGATTTTTCAATTTTTATGGATTTTTGAAAGTTTTATATTTTTCTATTTGCTTTTTGAAGGTTTTGTAATTTTGTATTTTGCCTTTCGAAAAGATATTTACAAGAGATAGATGAAGATAGACCTTTACTCCTCGTCTTCCTCCTGAAGACGTTTGAGTGTTTCTGGTTGAAGGCTTTTCAAGCCAAGACGTGGAAGAATAAACTCAAAACGTTCTCTTGGAAGAGCTTTGGTGAAGATGTCTGCTAACTGGTATTCTGACCTCACAAAAATAGAGTTCCACCATACCTTTTTCCACTTGTTCCCTGATGAAATGATGTCGAATGTCGATATGCTTAGCTCTTGAGTGTTGAACGTTATTACATGAAAGAGCAATAGCACTTTTATTATCACAGTACAGAGGGATTTTGTTGAATACAAAGCCATAGTCAGTTAATTGAGATCTCATCCAAAGGATTTGAGCACAACAAGATGACATGGCTATGTATTCTGCCTCTGTAGAGGAAATAGAAGTACTCATTTGCTTCTTTGAAGACCAGCTCACAGGCTTATCACCCAAAAACTGAGCACCTCCAGACGTACTTCGACGAGTATCTTGACATCCTGCATGATCAGCATCTGCATAGGCTGTTAGTGACATACCGGTGTCCTTCGGGTACCAAAGTCCCATATTGATGGATCCTTGGAGATACCGAAAGACCTGTTTAACTGCTTCAAGGTGCTTTTTAGTAGGCTTAGCCTGGTATCTAGCACACATGCATACAGCGAACAAGATGTCTGGTCTACTAGCTGTGAGGTACATCAGGGATCCAATCATACTACGATATTTTATTTGGTCTACCATGATCCCTGAGTGGTCCTCATCTAGTTTAGTTGGTTCAATCATGGGAGTGTCAACAGGGTCACTTGAATCAAATCCAAATTTCATTTGCATATTTAGATTGATTTATGAAGATGCCTCCGGGACTTTGTGAAATTTGTAATCCCAAGAAAAATGACATTTGTCCCATCATTGACATTTGAAATTTTGAGCCCATTTCATTTGAAAAACGGTCACACTCATTGGGGTCAGTCGAGGAAAAAATGATATCATCAACATAAATTTGAACATGAATTAAATGTTTGCCTGACTTCCTGGTGAACAATGTTGGATCAACTGTTCCTTTGCTGAATCCGGTAGATAGAAGAAACTTTGATAGTGTATCATACCATGCCCTTGGAGCTTGCTTTAAACCGTAAAGAGCCTTCTTCGAACGATAAACGTGAGAAGGATGCTCTTGATTCACAAATCCTTCAGGTTGGCTGACGTAGACGACTTCTTTAAGATCTCCGTTCAGAAATGCCGTCTTTACATCCATTTGATAGACTACCATGTTCTTACTAGCAGCATTAGCCAAAAAGATTCTGATTGCCTCGATTCGAGCAACAGGAGCAAAAGATTCTTCAAAGTCAATACCCTCCTCTTGACAGTATCCTTTAGCAACTAATCGAGCCTTGTTCTTCAACACATCACCATGCTCATCAAGTTTCACTTTGAAGATCCATCTTAGAGCAATAATCATAGCACAATCTGGAGCAGGTACTAACTCCCATACATCAAGTCGATCAAACTCATGAATTTCTTCTTGCATGGCATTGAACCAGCTATCTTCATTCATGGCGGTTTTAACATCTTTTGGTTCGATTTTAGAGAGTACTGAGTTGAAGAAGCACCATAAGGCATCGGTTGCAAGTTATTTCTGTGTGGATACTGGACGAGAGGTATTTCCAATGATATTGTCTAAGGGATGATCGTGAGTCCATTTTCTAAGGTGTTCATGTGGAAGTTGTTGAGGGACTGAGGTAGCACAGTCGATGTCTCCTGAAGAAGATGGTTCTGATGATGATTCAAAAGCAAATATGTTTTCAAATGGAGCATCTTCAGGAGTAGCAAAGGGATTAACTTCATCATTGATGCAGAAACAGTTCCATGATGTACATTCGAAGATTGATGATTTGTTGATGAGACTGAGTTATCAGCAGCAGGTGCTTCTTGACTTAATGATATTGAGACTGAAGAATTGACTTCATTCTCAGGGATATGAGCAGCCTCTGTTGTGGGAATTGTCAGTTCAATAGCACTTGGTTCATAGAGTTCATCAAACATCGGATCAAACAATTTCTTCAAATCATCTTCAGTTGGAGGTACATATGAAATAGCTGGAGAGGAATTTGGTACAAGGGATGAACCAATGGGACTGTTTTGAAGTGCGGGTCCTGAACTTGATTGTCCAGGAGCCATTTGACCAGTCAGCTCATCAAACGTGACGTGAATTGTTTCTATGATATTTCGGGTTCTCTTGTTGTAGATTCGATATCCTATTATGTTTGATGCATAACCTACAAATACTCCAATGTCTGCTTTAGCTTTAAGTTTGCCTAAATCTTGGCCCTCATTAGTTGGATAACACAATGCACCGAACACATGAAGGAATGAAAGATTAGGTTTTCTGTTGTGGACAAGTTCATATGGAGTTTTTCCATGAGCAGTGTGAATCAGGGATCGATTTTGGGTGTAGCATGTAGTGGCGATGGCTTCACCCCAGAGAAACATTGAAACGTTTGAGTAAATCAGCATTGTTCTAGCGGCTTCCACAAGAGTTCGATTTCTTCTTTCAACTACACCGTTCTGTTGAGGAGTTCGTGGAACACTTCTTTGATGGCTGATTCCAATGCTTTCATAAAATTCACTAAGTTGTTTGTTAACAAACTCAGTCCCATTGTCTGTTCGGATAATTCTGACTGTTTTGTTAAGTCGAACCTGCAGCTATTTGATGAGTTCGATGATGATATCAGGAGCTTCATCCTTTGTCCTTAAGAACTTGACCCAGGTGAATCTAGAGTAATCATCAACCACAACTAACACATATTTCTTCCCAAAGATATTCTGCACTCTCATTGGTCCACATAAATCCATGTGAATTGTATGAAGAACTTCGGTAATTGAGTTTGTAGGTTTGGGTTTATGGGCATACTTTTTGCTTTTTCCCAATTGGCATGCTGAACAAAGATGATCCTTTTCATACTTTAGTCTAGGTAAACCTACAACTAAGTCCTTTCTGGAGAGATCATTGATGGTGCCGAAATTCAAGTGATTGAGACGACGATGCCATAACCATGACTTTGTTTTCGAAGCCTTTGACAACAAGCAGATTGGAGAGGCCCTCATCATGTCATCGATAGAGATGGTGTAAAGGTTTGAGCCACGAGTTCCTTTCAACAGTTCCTTACCATTAAGAACTCTAACGAAGCAGGTATGTTTTCTGAAGGCTACTTCTAGATCAGAGTCACAGAATTGACCAACAGAGAACAGATTATGACCAAGACCTTCCACATAGTATACTCTAGAGATAATACTATCACCAACAACGTAATCTCCATAACCCATAATTGCACCGAAATGATCATTTCCGAATCTAACTGTCCCGATGAATTTGCTCACGAAGTTCATGAGCCGCGACCGGTCTCCAGTCATATGCTTGGAACAGCCTGAGTCCAGGTACCACAGAACGATTTGAACGATCTGCAGTTGAACACAGACAAGAATGGATAACTGGATAATTAGGATCCCCAAGCAAGAATGGGTTCCATTTGGTTAGTAACAGCGATTGGAACACCCACATCAGAAATGGAAACATTTAAATCAGAGATAGAGGCAATGGAATCGTTAGTAATAGATGCAATACTGGGGTTCGTATTTGACCTATTCAAAGTATGTTCACTTCTTAAAGGGATAGTTCTACCAGTAGGCATCCATTTTCTAGTGGGCATTGTCTTAGCATATTGAGGACAGGACTGATTAGCCTTTTGACCAAAAGGTATCCATATATATCCTATCTTACTGAAGGTTCTTCCTGTGGGTTTCCACTGTTTTCTAGCTTTCTTTCCATTTTGCCTTTTAGCCTTCTTAGCACGTTTTTTAGCATCAACACTTTTCACATGACAATTGATAGCATTAGGCAAAACATTCATACCACATTCATGATTAGTAACAGAATTCAAGCAAACATCATTACAAGGTTTGCAAATAGTATCAGAATTCGAATTAATTACAGTACGCCTAAGGCTAATACTAGAATCAACACGATTCGTTTTATTCGGCTCAAACAAAAAGTTCCTAGGTTGTTCTTCTACTCTTTTCCAGTGCACATTCTTAGCTTGCAAGGTCCTATCATTCCTTGTATTGTCTTGAGACTTTGACCTGCTTCCTTTAATGTCACTGATTACTCCTGTAGAGGGAATGGGAACATTAGTTGGTTTTACTACTCTTTGCTTCACCTGTTTAGATGTGCTGTGATCTGAACTACATGCAGGCACACTAAGGCTCACTTTCTTATCACTAGAATTACTAGGATTTGAACTTCTATAGGGCACACTAGAGTTTGCTTTCTTAGCATTCACAGATCTGGAATCTGAACTACTTGAGGGCACACTAAGGTTCACATTCAACACATTGGGGATCGAATGACTATCATACTTGGCACTAGGCATAGAACATGGAATCAAAGGATTAACTCTCTCACCTAATGACTTAGGGCATATTGTGATTAAGCACTCTAGAATTTCTTGAGATCGTTTGGCATATAAGCATGCATGCCCAATTCCATTATCAAGTGGTTTCTCTAACTTATCCTCTTCAACAATCACACGAAGACATTATAGGCATTCCTTAAGTGATGAGAAATACGTTTGAATTGCGAGTTTGTTATTCCTAAGATGAGGAGGAACATATTTTACAGACAAAGCATATTTATTAGAAACAGGCACCTTTGATATATCATTCTCCCCGTTTGTCATTGGCATCTTCCCTTTTACCTGACTCTTCAGATTCTCAATTTCTTTTTGCAACGAGGTTATTTTTTCATTATTTTTGTTACGAGTGACTTTTATTGACTCAAATAACTCATTGAAATGACGTTTAACCTTTTCATTTTCTTCTATAAAACTCTCATTTTCCTTTTGTAAAGCATTAACCAGGTTTTGAAGATGAAATTTTTGAGAATTCCGAGAATCTAAAAGAGGAGGCATTTGGGAGTCAGTCACATTGTTCTTTTCACCCTTTAACTGAGAAATTTAGGCTTTCAACTTTCTGATCGTGTTACACTGAGCTTGAATCTGTTCATCACGTTTGTTTATTTCAAAAACTGCATCAAACTCTGGAACATCCGAGGATATCTTGATATTTGAGGTTTTAACATTTTCTTTGAGATGTTGATATTTAAGTTGTAAATCAAAATGTTCAACTTCTAGTTTAGAAAGATGTTTTACCAAATTATCGTGATCATCCTGCTCAATTTTCTCACTTAGTTCAGAGTTTTTGATTTCAAGTTCAATGACACGATCATGGGAGACTTTCAAAGCAATAGACAATTCATGAAATTGAGAAGCAGTAATAGAACAGTTAGTGGCAGTATAGAACACATCTTGAGAGATACATTCAGAAATCAAATTCTCATTTAAGGTATGCAAGTTATTCCTCTCAATTTCATTATATTTTAGTGCTTGCTCATAGTCATTAACCTCAACTATCATTGCATCAAATTCCTTTTCCATTCCTTTAATTTCTGTTTCTATCCCTTTTTTAAGACTCTCAAAATGATCTTTTAGAAGTTTAAAGAAAGGCATGACTTTAGTTAAATAGCATTCTTTTGTTTGTTCAAAACCCCTTTCCCCTTCAGTTATCCCAGTGGGTGTGATCCTTTTCTTACATGTTTTCTCAAAATCGACAAATAGTTGAAAAATCACATATTGACTGATTAAGGTCTTGCTCTTAGTGGCAATAGTCCTAGGAACTAAATGCATTGGTGTATTAGGAGGATACACAGTCGCTCTAGGCATTTTCCTAAGGGGAGGGTTGGTTTCAACAATATTTTCAGCTTTCTGCTTATCTAAGTCCATTTTCCAGAACACTTGTTCGGGAGTTAACAAATTCTGAGGCTTAAACTTGTTTAAGGCAATCCAATTCTCCTTTTTGTAATCATGGGGTGTGATAATTACTTTCTTTTCTTTAAATTTTGGATCATCTAGTTTCTTGTTCATCTTTTCCCTAGTGACTTTATCTGATTTCTTATCTTCCTCTGAGCATTCAACGCAACTAGGTTTCTGTCTAGGTTTAAGGATTTCATTACCATCATAAATTACCTTATGTGCAATTCTAGCCTTTTTAATGACCTCAGGATTAGGTTCCTCAACAAGGGCAATGCTATGCTTGTCGCTTAAGACTCTATGCTTAGTGATCATGTGAGCAGTCTGAATGGTGTTCCCTTGTATGTACAACTTGTTTTCAAGTTTGTTTTTCAAAGTTTTCAGATTAGAAAAATCTTTTAAGAGTTTTAATTCCTTAGCATTAAATTCTTGCTTAAGCATTTTCACATTTTCTTGAAGTTCTTGTTTTTGCTTAGCAGTTTTAGAAAGCTTTTCTTGCAAGGAATTTAACTCTTGTTTTAATACTTCTTCTCTAAAATTACTTTTTCTAATGATTGTACGCACTTGGTCATCCATTTCCTGCTCACGAGTGGTCAACTCAAATTTGGCACGTTGTTCATAAATAGCAACACATTCTTTATAGGCATTCAGTTCAGAGATGACAGAATCATCAGGGGCACATGCAGTGAATTCATCAAAAACATAATCATTGTTGACTGCAGAAGATGCATTACTTGGTACAATCTCACTTTCACTTTGTTTCATATATTGATCATATGGGACAACATTGATATTACCCATATTTTCAATATCTGACTCAATAATTACAGTTGATTTTACTTCGTTATGTATCTTTTGCTCATCAACATCATCATATAATTTTAATACCTCAGAAATGAGTTTGTCTTTGGATGGACCAGCTTGTGGAGATGAAGAGACTGTAGGAGAGACCATTGAAGAAATGCTAGCCATGAAGATGGTTTGTGCAGTGGGTTCTTCATCAACATCAGAGTCGTATGCATCACAATCAGCTACTTGAAAGGCATTCTGATGATTATGGCCTATCTCCTGAATTGGTTGCTCATCCACATCTGCATTATATGTTTTAGCATTTCCCTCAGCCAAGAAAAACAACTCCTCTTCATCCAAAGCTTCACCATTATCCTGAGCTTGCACAAGCAACATCTTATCCCTGAAGTACTCAGCATTCTGAGGGCGTTTTGGTGATGTGCAGTTCCTTGCAATGTGTCCCTCACCTCCACAATTGTAACATTTGATTGGCTTTGCTTGACCCTGATTTCCATTCCTTCCTCTATTCTGATTTGCAGCATAACCTCTACCAGCTCCACCCTCTTGCTTGTTCGTACTGTCGTTCTTGAACTGGCAGCACCATAACCTTCCCATCTCTGACAGTGGCTTGATTATGTGGATTGGAAGCAGTTCTGAGATTGTTGTTGGTGTGTGGAAGAGAGTTCATGTTTTGACTAATCAGAAGAGCTAGTTGATTAATGAAGTTTCCTACGTGTGCATCAGCATCAGCTTGTTTGAACATAGGATCAGGAATGAGTTTGTGATTACCATTACCCATAGGTATGACTTGTGAGGCTTTGGTTGTGATTCCGATGTTTGAGTAGAAGGCAGTTGAGTCATTTGAAGAGCTTGTCTCTCCCTGGTTGGTTTTGAACTGATTAAGAATCTTTTTTTCAAACATAGCATGTCTCTCATTCTGAAGGAGGAAGGCATAGAGTTGCTCATAGTTTGTATTCTTCAATCCTTTAGTGAGCTTCACAGAAGTGACAAACTTGTGCCATTCGGGATTCATGTTGTTCACAAATTTTGAGTTCAGATGAATGTTAGGCATAGTCATTCTGATGTTCCTCATATCATTAACAAGCTTGTGGAATCTCACATAGTACTCATAAACACTCTCATCTGGTTTCATCTTGAAGTGTTCAAATTCATCATAGAGTTGTGATTCTCTGTCTTCCATAGTTAATTCAGAACCTGAGAGAAGCATCTTGACATTATCCCATACTGCCTTTGCTTCGGTGTTGTGATTGATCAGCTTGTAGATATCTTTTGGAAGACCTTGAAGTACGATGTTAGAAGCCCTGATATCAGCATCGAATCTCTTTTTCTCCTTATCATCGAGCTCATCATATGTCTTTGGTCTGTCAATTCCATAGATCATTGTTCCATCTTCAGCTGTCTCAATTAAGTCTCTAGTCGTCTCAACCGGATATGGTCCTTCATCAATGGATTTGAGAATGTTGACTCCATTTTCCTTTCCAAGACAGTACAATCTGACTCGTTGAGCCCAAGAGTCGTAGTCAGTTCTGTCAAGCATGGGTGGACGAGTATCTGAACCAGCTGCTTGAACATCCTCGGCAACAGTGGAGATGATTGTAGGAACGTTGGTAGACATGATGACAAATTAAACGGGATTTTATAACTCTATGATTAAACCGGGAAATAGATTCTTTCACGGGATTTTACTAAATCAAGAGAAAACCGTAATCAAAGGATATTACCCAAGTCGCTAGGAAATCTTGAACCAAGTCGCTAACTACTAAGTCGCTATAATCCCAAGTCGCTAACACACAATCAAGTCGCTATATAACAACTCGCTAAGATTCAAGTCGCTAGCAAAATTTTAACAGCAATTCGCTAAGATCCAAGTCGCTAAAATGTCAAGTCGCTAAATAGCAACTCGCTAGGTACCAACTCGCTAACACCAAGTCGCCAACAATATAAAGTACAAGTTGCTAACTTATACCAAGTCGCTACGTGTAGTGGAGAATCCACAACGTGTACTTTTTGTCGGCTTGTCTCACTAGACAAGTCGCTAACCCAACTCGCTAAGACTTTCAACTACAACTCGCTACCAAATTGTATAGCAAGTCGCTACCAAGAAAACTTTTCCGTGGCTCAAGTCGCTAGCATGAAAAACACATAAACACCACTTTTCAATCCAAAAACAACCCAACCACTATGATTCAAACCTTCTAAATCAAAACCTAAACACTTGAGATGATTCAAAACACAAAGGTACTACCAAAATCCAACCTTTAACACTAGAAATCAACCAAATGATGCAAAAACCACTAAACTTTTTCAAACTCAAAAACCACCTAAAAACCACTAGAAATCCAAAGATATATAAGAGATGATCTAACCATGGCTCTTGATACCAATTGTAGGATGTTGGATTTCACATACACATCAAACCATAACACAAAGTGGGCGTATAAAGGTGAGTTCTAGAGAGAGAAAGTTAGAGGTTTAGGGAACTTAGTGAGAGAAAGAAAAGATCTTATTATGAGCTCCAACTCTCTACCTTGGAAGGTAGAGAGTATTTATAGTGTTACAATAAAACGCCACACAACGGTCTGTGGATCAGGCATACAGTGGGTAAAGACCCGTCCGTCCTACACGGTGTTACTAAACTAAATACTACTTAGCACAAAATAACTACGACTACGAGCTTTCTAATGATTATATATACTTGAGGTGACCGACTCTTTAATACCTGGAATTTCTAATTCCTAACATCCCTAAATTTTCTAAGTCAAAGCCCACTAGAAAATGGATGCCTACTGGTAGAACTATTCCCTTAAGAAGTGAACATACTTTGAATAGGTCAAATACGGACACTAGCACTGCTTCTATTTCTGATGATTTCATTGTTTCTACTTCTGATGTGGGTGTTCCAATCACTGTTACTAACCAAATGGAACCCATTCTTGCATGGGGATCCTAATTATCCAGTTATCCATTCTTGTCTGTGTTCAACTGCAGATCGTTCAAATCGTTCTGTGGTACCTGGACTCAGGCTGTTCCAAGCATATGACTGGAGATCGCTCGCGGCTCATGAACTTCGTGAGTAAATTCATTGGGACTGTTAGATTCGGGAACGACCATTTTGGTGCAATTATGGGTTATGGAGATTATGTTGTTGGTAAAAGTGTAATCTACAGGGTATATTATGTGGAATGTCTTGGTCATAACTTGTTCTCTGTTGGTCAATTCTGTGATTCCGATCTAGAAGTGGCTTTTAGAAAACACACTTGTTTCGTTAGAGAACTTGATGGTGTGGAATTGTTAAGAGGAACTCGTGGTTCAAATCTATACACCATCTCTATCGAAGACATGATGAAGTCCTCTCCAATATGCTTGTTGTCAAAGGCTTCGAAAACAAAATCATGGTTATGGCATCGTCGTCTCAATCACTTGAACTTCGGCACCATTAATAACCTTTCCTGAAAGGATCTTGTCAGAGGCTTACCCAGATTAAAATATGAAAAATATCATCTTTGTTCAGCTTGCCAATTGGGAAAAAGCACGAAATATGCCCACAAACCAAAACTTACAAACTCAGTAATAGAAGTTCTTCATACCCTTCATATGGATCTGTGCGAACCAATGAGAGTGCAAACGATAAATGGGAAGAAATACATTCTAGTAGTTGTTGATGACTACTCTCGATTTACTTGGGTAAAGTTTTTGAGGACAAAGGATGAAACTCCAGATGTCATCATCAAACTTATCAAACAGCTTCAAGTTCGACTCAACTATATTGTTAAAATTGTTCGAACAGACAATGGCACAGAGTTTGTTAACAAAGACTTAATTCAGTTTTATGAAAGTGTTGGAATCAGTCATCAAAGAAGTGTTCCACGAACTCCTCAACAGAACGGTGTAGTTGAAAGACGAAATCGAACTCTTGTGGAAGCCGCAAAAACAATGCTAATTTATTTAAAGGTTCCAATGTTTCTATGGGCTGAAGCCATTTCCACTGCTTGCTACACCCAAAATCGTTCCCTTATCCACACCTCTCATGGAAAAACTCCATATGAACTTGTCCATAAACGAAAACCTGATCTATCCTATCTTCGTGTGTTTGGTGCTTTGTGCTATCCAACAAATGAAGGTCAAGATTTAGGTAAATTAAGAGCTAAGGCGGACATTGGAGTTTTCATAGGTTATGCATCAAACAAGAAGGGTGAACGAATTTTCAACAAAAGAACTCGAGATATTATGGAAACTATTCACGTCACGTTCGATGAGCTATCCGGGCAAATGGCTCCAGGACAATCCAGTTCTGGACCCGCATTTCAACCTTCATTAAGTAGTCCTATCAGTTCTACCCTTGTTTCAAATCCTTCACCAGCAACTTCTTATGTACCTCCTTCAGAAGATGATTTGAAGGAATTATTTGATCCAATGTTTGATGAACACTATGAGCCAAATGCTAATGATCTATCAATTCCGGCTGCTCCTATCCCTGTCAATGAAGTTAACCCTTCAGTTTCAATGTCATTAAGTCAAGAAGCGCCTGCTGCTGATCACTCTGTCTCATCAACAAATCATCAATCATCGAGTGTACATCATGGAATTGTTTCTGGCACCCATGATGAAGTTAATCCCTTTGCTACTCCCGAAGATGCCCCTTTTTAGAACATATTTGCTCCTGAATCATCATCAGAACCATCTTCATCAGGAGATATCGACTCTGCTACTTCAGTTCCTCAACAACAACCACATGAACACCTTAGAAAATGGACACATGATCATCCATTGGACAACATCATTGGAAACCCCTCTCGTCCAGTATCCACGCGGAAACAACTTGCAACTGATGCCTTATGGTGCTTCTTCAACTCCGTACTCTCTAAGGTCGAACCAAAAGATGTTAAAACCGCCATGAATGAAGACAGCTGGTTCAATGCCATGCAAGAAGAAATTCATGAGTTTGATCGACTAGATGTATGGGAATTAGTACCTGCTCCAGATTGTGCAATGATCATTGCTCTAAAGTGGATCTTCAAAGTAAAACTTGATGAGCATGGTGATGTTTTAAAGAACAAGGCTCGATTGGTTGCAAAAGGATACCGTCAAGAGGAGGTTATTGACTTTGAAGAATCATTTGCTCCAGTTGCTCGTATCGAGGCAATCAGAATCTTCTTGGCTAATGTTGCAACTAAGAACATGGTAGTCTATCAGATGGATGTAAAGACGGCTTTTCTTAATGGAGATCTTAAAGAAGTCGTATACGTCAGCCAACCTGAAGGCTTTGTGAATCCAGAGCATCCTACTCACGTCTATCATTTGAAGAAGGCTCTTTACGGTTTGAAGCAAGCTCCAAGGGCATGGTATGATACGCTATCAAAGTTTCTTCTATCTACTGAATTCAGCAAAGGAGCTGTTGATCCGACATTGTTCACCAGAAAATCAGGCAAACATTTAATTCACGTTCAAATATATGTTGATGATATTATTTTTGCCTCGACTGACCCCAATGAATGTGACCGTTTTTCCAATGAAATGGGTTCCAAATTTCAAATGTCAATGATTGGACAAATGTCATTTTTATTGGGATTACAAATTTCACAAAGTCCCGGAGGCATTTTTATTAATCAATCTAAATATGCAAGTGAGATTTTACAGAAATTTGGATTTGATTCTTGTGACCCTGTTGACACTCCCATGATAGAGCGTACTAAACTGGATGAGGACCACTCAGGGATCATGGTAGACCAAACGAAATATCGTAGTATGATTGGATCCCTGATGTACCTCACAGCCAGTAGACCAGACATTCTGTTCGCTGTTTGCATGTGTGCTAGATATCAGGCTAAGTCTACCAAAAAGCACCTTGAAGGGGTTAAACGGGTCTTTCGGTATCTCCAAGGAACCATCAATATGGGACTTTGGTACCCAAAGGACACCGGTATGTCACTAACAGCCTATGCAGATGCTGATCATGCAGGATGTCAAGATACACGTCGAAGTACGTCTGGAGGTGCTCAGTTTTTGGGTGATAAGCTTGTGAGCTGGTCTTCAAAGAAACAAATGAGTAATTCTATTTCCTCTACAGAGGCTGAATACATAGCCATGTCATCTTGTTGTGCTCAAATCCTATGGATGAGATTCCAATTATCTGACTATGGCTTTGAATTCAACAAAATTCCTATGTACTGTGATAATAAAAGTGCTATTGCTCTCTCATGCAACAACGTTCAACACTCAAGAGTAAAGCACATCGACATTCGACATCATTTCATTAGGGAGCAAGTAGAAAACGGTGTGGTAGAACTCTATTTTGTGAGGACTGAATACCATTTAGCAGACATCTTCACCAAAGCTCTTCCTAGAGAACGTTTTGAGTTTATTCTTCCACGACTTGGTCTAAAGAGTCTACAACCGGAAACACTTGTATATATTTATTCGAAAAGTAAAATACAAAATTACAAAACCTTCAAAAAGCAAATAGAAAAATATAAAACTTTCAAAAATCCATACAAATTTGAAAATCTTGAAAATTTCAAAAAATATTGTCATTTTATCATGCTTTTCTCGATTCGATAATATCTACGGTCTTTGTGCTGTCATTCAAAGAATGACACGGGACTTTTGATATTGTTCGAATGTTCAAAAAATATATATATATATTTTGAGAGAAAGTGAATCAATGGTTTATTGTCATTTCAGGCAGTAACCCATTTTTCATAGAAAGAACAGAGCCATGCTTTATCTGGTTTTTCAAATCTCATGCTCTGACTCTATAAACAATTACTTACTATTTAATGAAAACTAATTGCTTTGAAAAATAACTCGGACTCAATTTTTGAAAATCATCTGGACTTAACGTTTGTCAAAATCGCTATCTCTCAATCAACAACTTATGTCATTGATTGGGGGGAGAATGATTTCAATTCATCAAAAGGTTATTTGTCATACGACTGTTTTCAAAAGATACTAATGCATGATTAATCTTTGAAGTTTAAAGTCTCAGATTTGATCCTTATTAATTAAATGTTTTCATAAGCAAGTCACATCTCCCCTCAAAAGCTTTCAAAATAAATTTAAATCTACAGAGATCACAAATCTCAAATGATTTGAAAATTGTGATCGGGGGAGAATTTGTGATTTAAATTGAATTTAAATTAGCAAGCTTCCCTCCCCACATGTGCCAAACGATTTCAAATTTTCCATGCACATGTTGAGGGGGAGCATCTTTTTAAACCACAAAGAATTGAAACGTGATTGATATGTCTCTAAGTGCAGGTTCCTTCTAATATGTGCAAAACTCTTTTAAACCTCGAGCACATATTGAGGGGGAGCAAACTTATGAAAACCTCATCCTTCCCCAATATGATTTATCTACTTGATTTGATTAGGGAAGTGATGCTGATATCTTTTAGAAAATGTTAATCAAAGAAGTTAATTCTTCCTCTTGCCTCTGTGTGCCAAAACGATTTCAAATACACGATGCACATTTTGAGGGGGAGCTCTTTTTCTAAAATTATCAAAAACAATTCAGGTACAAAATGCTTTGATAATATATCACAAGTATCTGGATTGATTTTTCAAATGGTTTTCAATTGGTTCCAACGGCAGATGAACAATACCAAATAGACCGACCAAATTTACTTTATGTATGGTGATATAAGGATGGTTAGGTTAGGTATTCGTTCCCACGATCCCGCCAGAGCCGGAGGGATCTACCCAGGGACAATCCACTAGATAGTGTAGAGTCCTTAGGTATGATGAAAAAAGGAGAAAAATGAGATATGGGAAGAGTGCGGACTGAGACAGAGCTAGTACTGGAATAAACCCAACAAGGTTCTAGTTATGAAGTCTCGGTAAGCACTGAAGGGGTTGAAGAATGATAAAGAATAAAATGTGAAAAGGGTGAAAACAAATAGCCCTCCATTTATTCAACCTTAGGGCAGAAACCGGGTTCAATACATACGCTACTGGTTGTTACCAAGGTAACACTGGTATTGAAGACAAGACGTCATGGACCCAGTGATGCACTGCACTAACCTTCCCAAGCTACTCAAGTTCCTATTAAAAGGGCTTGTTTCATTCTCACGGGGAACCGACATAATCTATCGACTTTCTCTAAGAGATTGTTGATATTGAGTAAGGAGACCCTCTCCCTAGTCTCCGGCATTGGAACCAAATGTGCACTATTGAGTCTAGAGCCACGAGATCATCATATAAATCTCATTAGGACACTGTCTATAAAGACTCACTGTTTCACACAATGTGAAAAGAGAGATTATATTTTAAGAGTCCTACGCATTATCCTTGTGGTATTGCCAGAACATCTGAGTGATATGCAAACATATTCACAATGAAGATGGAAAGCCTTCTGGAGCCAACATCATACAAGCTCCTAGTGGGTGGCATGTGAGATCTACCCAATAGATCAACCATGTGACAACTGAACAGAAACAATGGGGCGATTCAATCTTTTGAATCAATCCTGGTTCAGGTTATGGATTGACGGATACCTTTGAAAAACCAGTCGTTGTGCTTAAAAGCTCTTTTCTTTAGCACATCGACTGTGTACTAATATTTCAAAATAAAAGGTGTTTATGATTGATAATTGATTTTCATTAAAACCTTCGTTGTATTGCAAAAACAATTTATATTGAGCGGTACACGATTTTTTTTTCCAAATCTCTTTTCGTCAATCAGTAAATCTCAATTTGCTGGTTCACTCACTCCGTGTTGTCTTCTTTGAGACTATCCGATTTGAGAACGGCTAGAACAGCTGCGAAACCCTGTCAAGGAGATTCTTAGGAATCCTACCTGATCACAGGCAGTACTTGTACTGATCAACGGGGAACTGTGGGCCGTGTACCTCAATTCAACGAAAGTAATCAAAGATACTTTTGTGAGTTTTATTGCTAAATGTTGTATGCAGGTACGCCCGACTTTTGCAGCTGATCAGAATGAAGCCGTCAATCCATAGCCGCATGCTCACTCAACACATTCACTTCTAAAGAAATCATGATTAGTGCATTAATGACTCTGATATTTTCACTCCATGCTTCTGCTACGCTGCTGCCAATATCATGAATCAACGAAAGCTTCCGCTACTCTGATGAGAATATATCATGATCCAGAATGTGAGCATGTCGGTCCAAATGTCACAACATCACATAATACCAACACCACAATGGAAGAGTCAGAGATTTATGTTAGCTGATGATCTCAATACTGGCTCAAAACTCATCATCACGTGGATCAGTTAAAGACCTCCACTTAGATTATCCAAACATGCAAAAATGAAGAATCAATGACTACGAGCTACTGGGCAAAGAACAGGAACAAGAATCCAAGAACAATCTTAATGTAATATATGTTTGTATTCAATGTAATTTGAGGTGACCTCCCTTAGGGGGAGACTGTTAGGATTTAGTAAATCCAGTTATTAAAGTGTCGGCCACCTCAAGTATATGTAATTGTTAGAAAGCTCGTAGTCGTAGTTATTTAAAGTTAAGTAGTATTTAGTTAAGTAACACCGTGGAGGACGGACGGGTCTTTACCCACTGTATGCCTGATCCACAGCCCGTAGGTGGCGATTTGTGTAAGACTATAAATACTCTCTACCTCCCAAGGTAGAGAGTTGGAGCTCATAATAATACTTTCATTTTCTCTCACTAAGTTCCCAAACCTCTAACTCTTTCTCTCTCTAAAACCTTAAGTTATACGCCTACATGTGATCATGTTTTGATGTGTTTGTGAAATCCAATATGTTACAATCTTCTTATGACGTTTGAACACAACAGTTCCAGCCTCATACTCTAAAGAAAAGAAATGTGTACGTTTCAGTGCGCATTATCTTTTGAAGAAGAGAAATCTTTTTATGACGTTTGAACACAATAGTTCAAGCCTCGTACTATAAAGAAAAGAAATGTGTACGTTTCAGTGCGCATTATCTTTTGAAGAAGAGAAATTTCTTATGACGTTTGAACACAACAGTTCAAGCCTCGTACCTCAAAGAAAAGAAAAGTGTACGTTTCAGTGCGCTTTATCTTCGGAAGAAGAGAAATCTTCTCATTATGACCATTCTCAACAACATGCTTCATACTTTTTCCACGCGCTTTCAGTTATCAAGTGAAACGGACTACTGATAATTACTCTTATTCCAATTGCTCAATATAATGAAGATGGCGACATCATGTGCTAATTTTGCGGGGGAGAAGTGTGAATAGAATACATTTGGATGATAATCACATGTTTTATCAAGAATGGCATCTCCGCATGCAATTCTAGAGGGGGAGAAGAAGTGTGAATTTTCTGCATGGTTGATTGATATTTGAGAATATATGGTCAAACGGCTCCTAACTCATGTAAGAACCGAGCGTCTTCTTATCAGATCATCTTGACATGTAGTTTCTTCTAAGAGCCGTTGGTTGACATCTTCACACGGGCTGATATGATTAAATGACAAAGTGCTTCTAGTTGCTGGGCTGATTTCATTGATGAACATCTTTCTGTTCTTGTTTGATTGGGAGAGATTTTAATTAAGGGGATTTGCTATTTACAAGTTAACGGGAATGCCTTTGGTGTGAAGAAGATGTTAATTGTCTATTTCCCCATTCGGACAATCTTGAAAAAGGTCGAGTCTACAGTCTCTTCTACAATTTCTGCTACATGTTAGAAGGCTAAAGACGAATTGCATTTGATGATCTAAATACTTCTTCTTAATCTGGGCTGAGAAGAACACTTGAAAATCTTCGTCAGTTTAGGGGAGAGCACTAATTGGGGGAGATTGAAAAGCCAAATTTAATCCCTAATTAGACTTGCTCATATTCTTCAAAAAGTTGATTCTCACAGATTCAATGGTATTCTTCTCACATGATTTCAAGTGTTTGGGCTTATAAAGAGCTGCTGATTCTAAAGTATCAAAACCAGCAAAGGGAAAAGAGAAACGCACTTAAACGCGAGTAAACTTGATGAGCTTAATACTTCTAAGTGATTGAAGAAATCCGGGGAAGACATATGTCATTACCGCAGAGAAACTCAAGGTTTGACTCATGGCGTTTAGTGTTCTTATTCCAACTAAGTGGGGGAAGAGATAGAAGAGAAAGTTTCTGAAGATAAAATAGGTACACAAGTATGACACATTCAGGGGATATAAATGTATAACATGAGGGAGGTGTTATCAGTTATTCTCTCTTAGGGAATGTGTATACTTCAGATTCTTGAGCTTCATACACGATCATCAGGGAAGAAAAATGTGAACATTATGGAGGTGTTTTCATTCCCCCCATGATGTGTATTCGGGAGAGTTCTTGGGTATTGGTGTACTTCGGGTTCTTGAGCTTCATACATGATCATCAGGGAAGAAAAATGTGAACATTGGGGAGGTGTTTTCATTCCCCTCATGATGTGTATTCGGGAGAGTTCTTGCGCAATTTACCAAGAGGCTGACTGTATCAATTCAACTACTTGAGGGAATTGTTCTCTTGAAACCTTTTGGAATGGACTGCTTCAGAATTCAGTGGAAAAGGAATCTGAGAAGAGTTATTTAAGCATGGGATGAAACGTTGCTGATCTTCTTTTGGATGATATGACCCCGAACGATGAATCACGATGATTATTCTTAAAAGGAGCAGCAAGTTTGATGATAATGGTATGCTTCTTTGTGCACCTGACTAAGGGAAGCTTGAATGAAACCTTTGAATCTGCTCAGCTAAAGGATTATCAGTTTGGGGGGAAGCTACCAAAGTCTCACTTTCAGATGGTTCAATTTCTTTCTTCAATACAAGAGCCCTAGAAGCTTTGGTGGTGAATGTTTAAGAGATGATGACTTCCATCTTCTACAACGGGGCTGCTCGATATCTTTATCTCGGTACTCGTATCATCATCTTCTTAAACCATATCATCTAATTTATCTGTGTAAATATTTATCAAAAACAAAATACAAAAATATAAAACCTACAAAACAAAATAGAAAAATATAAAACCAACAAAAACCCATAAAAATCAAAATTTTGAAAAATACCAAAAATATTTTTTTCAAAGACATGTCTTCTGGTATCGATAACATCTGCGGTCTTAGAAATGTCATTCAATAATGGCACGGGACCATAGATGAAGTTCGAGCAGGAGGTGTAAATATTCTTTTCCAAAACATGTCTTCAAAATGGCTTACAGTTATTTCAGACTGTAACCCGCGCTTCAAAAAATGGCTTACAGTTATTTCAGACTGTAACCCGTGCTTAACTATGGTTTGCTATTATTTCAGATAGCAACCCGCTCTTCAAAAGAAGGAAAGTGCTGCGCTAAACCAATTTTCAAATATTTCGTGCACTTATCCTAAAACTAATACAAGGAAAGCATGTCGTCAAAAGACTGCTGTTCCTACACAAATGTTTTTCCGTCTAAAAATTCTTCAGAAAAATATTTGTTGTATTCATAAATGTTGGTAAATGAGTTGCTTGTAAATCAATCAGATTCAGAGTTTTCGTAAAGATTGAGGGGGAGAATGTTTTCAAATCTATATCATCTAACGGGCTTTCTTAATTATCCTAAATGCTTAACTAAAAAATGATGTTAACCTACGTTGAAGGACTAGGTGCTTAGGATATGTTTGTTAGGTTTAGATGATTAGATTTTGATGAACACATAATCCCATGCTTTATATGATCTGATTGATATGTTGAATTGACTGTTATTAGTCGATTGCTGTTTGGGTGATGTCGACCACCATATATCTGTTTGTATGTCTACTAACGTACGCAGGTATATTGGTATATAAGAATGTTCCTGATCTGGATCCCACAATTGTAGATGATTGGATGCCGAAAGGAAAGGGCAACTATATCTTGGGTCGACAAATGAAGAACGGAGCTTAATTTGACTTCTATGGAGAGTTGGCATGAAATGCAACGTAAGAGGTCTCACTGCATCAGCAGATGGTTTTCTTCAACATCAAATGAAGAAACGGAGCTTAATTGGACCTCTATGAAGAGTTTGCATGAATAAATGCAACGTAAGAAGTCTCACTGCATCAGCAGATGGTTTTCTTCCAGATCTACAACAACAACAACATAAGCAGCTCAACCACCTAACGTATCTTTGTGCAGGACAAGTAGTGGATAATAACATTTTTTTAAACAAATTTTTAAATAATATTGTTTTGAAAAATGGAAAAATATTGGTTTTGAAAATAAATTAGACTTAATTTTGAAAATCACCGGACTTCATTTTTTCAAAACATAAGTCACTCAATCATCGACTACGGTCATCGATTGAGGGGGAGAGTGATGTAAAATAAAATATTTTCAAACGATATTTCTTCATCATAAAAAGTCCGGTTTGTACAATAATAAGTGGTGATCTAAAGATTTAATGTTATGTCATGGTATGATTTTCTTTAAAACTCAAAGATCTTACAAAATGAAATATTTTTTGTTCTTGTTTGATTGTGAAATTGTTTTATTTTACTTAAAGATCTCTAAAAAACTATCATACCTGACACTAACAATCTTTAATGTCGAAAAACTGTTCCTTATCCATCATTTTTCAAAATTAAATCTTGCCACGTCTTTCCCCTAAAATTTTCTGAATGATTTAAATCAATTTGGATCCAAAATCTCAATTGGTTTGAAATTTTTATCGAGGGAGAGATCGTGATTTAAATCTCAAATCGGTTTTAAAAAGGTGATTGTTTCAAAAGCACTCCTTCTTTCATGTGCCAAACGATTTCAAATACATAATGCACATGATTTTGGAGGAGCATTTAACCAAAAACCAGAAGAGTATTTAAACAATGCCACAAGTTCTCCCATGTTTTCTAAACCTAATTAAATCACTTGGGATCCAAAATCTCAAAGGGTTTGATATTTTTGATTGGGGGAGAATTTGTGATTTAATAATGAAATTTGATAAATGATGATCGATTTGATTCAAAAGTGCAGGCTGCTCTCTCATATGTGCTAAACGCTTTCGAATCATGAAACACATATTGAGGGGGAGCATTTAAAAAAAAAAAAAAAAAAAAAAAAAAAAAAAAAAAAAAACTTTCAAGGTACAAAGATTTCTATGTTTCAACATAAAGTACCTTGATTGATTTTCTAAATAGGTTTCTTAATGGCCATTGTGATCGTGGGTGTACTTTAAAACATCTCTTGCCTCTATGTGATATGTTGGGAATTATGTGAAGTAGGATTTCTGCTGACATTACTGCCGAAGGTTTCTGCCGAAGTAGAAGCAGAATCTGCAGAAGAAGTGATTCTGCTGAAGAGTACAAGCGTTGCTGTGTTACTGCTGAAGGGTGAAAGCTGACTAGGATCAGCATGCACTTACTGTATTAAATGCTAACTCTCCATATTCTTGTACTGCCCAAGGTTGCATGGGTATAATTGTACTGCTCAATATAGTTTAGTGTATTAGTCATTAAATGCATGCTTGCATGTGTAGTCGATTGGGTAGTAATAGATTAGGGTTCCTTGTTTATAAAAGGAACCTCATAGTTTGTAATAGATAACTAACTCATTCGAAACATAGAGTTTCAGTGAATAAAAAGATCCATAGAGGATCTAAGTGTTCTTAGTTATAACAACTTGTATTTACTTTCCGCTATAGAATACAAGTGTTAGAGACTGTCTATTAGTTTGCTTATGATTACATAGGCAACACTAACGATCCACGAGTGCTAAAGATCTGTCAAGGTCTGAGAGTTTTCAACAAGTGGTATCAGAGCCTCGGGAGAGTCTCTACGATACTGAGAACCTTATTTATCTCACCCCTATACAACCAATAACATATTTACCATGCCTGGAACTGATGATGAATCAGAAGTCACCACCAACAACAACATCAAAACCACTACCTCTATGCAGAAACTGAGTCTCTCCAACAGTAATGGTAAGTTTCCTTACCTAAAGAAAGAAGAGTATGATCTGTGGACCATGAAGATGCAGAACTGGATCTCCAATATTGATTGGAATCTGTGGGAGATAGTGAAGAATGGTAACAGTCTAAAGAAGATCATCCCAGATCTTGATGGTAAGTTTACCATTGCTCCTCCCAAAACTGCTGAAGAGATTCTTGCAGTACAGAGGGAGCACAAAGTAAGAACCATCCTTCTTCAATCTATTCCTGAAGATCACTTAGGTGATTTTCACCACATGGTTGATGCAAAGGACATCTGGATGGCTCTGAAAGCAAGGTTTGGTGGAAATGAAGAGTCCAGGAGGATGAGGAAGTCTATGCTGAGACAACACTTCCAAGAGTTCAATATCTCTGAAGAAGAGGGTATCCACAAGGGATACGACAGGTTTCACAAGATTCTGAGTCAGCTGAATCAGCTGAATGCAAAGCCTGACAATGATGATTGCAACTCTAAGTTCCTGAGATCCTTGCCTCCATCATGGTTACATGTCAGTATAGCTCTTAAGGCTAAAGGTGGGTTGGACATGCTCACTTTTGATGAGCTATACAACAAACTCAGATCTCTTGAACCTGATGTCAGATCTCCCTACCGTGCATCCTCTTCTGGTCATTCAGCCTTTGTTGGGACATCCCACTCGAATATGATGATGCATGCTTCAAGTTCATCTTATTTGCCATCATCATCTTATCGTCCCACCCCATCACATCCTCAAGCCAAATCTGGCAGTGTTTTAGAGGATGTGCTTCATTCATTTGTTGCTGATTATGATACTCAGCAGCATCTTGTTTATGAAGATTTTGACCAGGTGGACCCTCTTGAGATGGAGGAGATGAAGCTAAAATGGCAGGTGGCCATGCTTTCAGTAGATATCAAGAGGTTTGAGGAGAAGGCAGGAAGGAAGTTTGGGTTCAAGGGAAAGGATCCAGCTCGTTTTGACAGGAGAAAGGTCAAGTGTTTCTCTTGTCACCAGATGGGTCATTTCTATAGGGAGTGCAAAGACAGGAAGAGTGGAGAGGGAGCTAGCTACCACTCATATCAGCAGAATCAGAAGGGAGCTAGCACTTCAGCAGCTCTAGTCACCATGGATGAGCAGGTCAACTGGGCTGCACATGAACCTGTGACTGAGGAAGCTGCTGATTCAGAGAAGCTTGGATTGCTGGCAAGGTGCACTTCAGAAGATAGGCATGATCAGTTTGCCTTCATGGGACTTTCTCAGGTACACAACTGTATATTTGGTTGTAGTGAAAGATACAATGAACTGAAAGAAGCTTATGATACTATGAAACCTAAGTACAATGCTTGATATGTTGATAATGAAGCTTATAAACTCTCGTTAAAAACATTAAAAAGACAAAAGGTTTGGTTTCAAAAGAATCAGATAGCTTATGAAGAAAAGATTAAGGTGCTTCAATTTGATCTAGATATTGCTAATATTAACCTTAAATGCACTGAAAAAGAAAAAGCTGATACTATCACTGAGAATCTTGAGCTTAAAGAGAAACTTGCAGAGGAAATAGCTAGACAAAAAAAATGGTTGATATCTGGTGACAATCTAGCTAGAGAACTCTATAATTGTCAATCTGTGAACTCAGGAATAGGCTTAGGTTTTCAGAAGTATGTAGGATTGGAAGCTAGGCACGATGGGCGTAAATCTACACCTGCAGGCTTAGAACACTATAGAAAGGAAGGTGATTTACATGTTGTCCCTGGACCTATTAGAGGTGAATTCATGCCTACTGACTTATCTATCACTGTTAACTTTGATGGATCACACCATTTGTATGGCAGAAAGTCAAATGACTTACCAGACTCAGACGCTTCATCTTATGACTTTGTCTCTTTCTCTGACAGTGACAATTCATCGGATCAAGGGTCTTCTGCTAGCTGTGATTCAAGTGAGAAGTCAGACCCTCCCAAGCCCTCACCTGAGCCTACTCCCAAGCCTGCACCCAAATCTATCTACAAGCCTTCTAGGATAGCTGCTGAAGTGTCCACTTCCAAGCCTGTTTCTCCTGAAGACTTGTCTTTTCAATCTTTGAATAATTTGTCTGTTAAAAACAATTCCTTTAATGCTCATGTTTTAAGTACTTCTACATGCAATCGAACATTTTCTTTGTTGAATACTTCTTCCAAAAGGAAGACTTGTTTTGTTTGTGGAAGTAAATTTCATCTTATTAAGGATTGTGATTTCTTTGAGCAAAGATTAGGTGGTTGTGCTAATCAGCAGAAACCAAGACCAGTGTGGACCAATGTTAACAATATTCCACCTTATGTCCCACAAGCTAGAACTGACTCTCCTTGGAGGAGATCAGCAGATAGACCTTATGTGCAACCTACTAGCCCATATTTTAAACATGGTTATTGGCCTGCATATATTGATTCTATGAATAAAGGGAAAGGATGTTGGGGCACTAAAGGAGGTTGGGGCACTACTGTCAAAACTTCAGCAGGTTGTTCTTGGAAGGATAAAGGACCAAAATTTTACTGGAAACCCAAGAACAATGGTGGATCTTTCTCTTCCCTTAACTGCAAAGTTTAAGGGGAGGCATATGCCTCAGGGGAGGCATATGCCTCAGGGGAGGATTTCGTAGTAAACTTTGTGTATATGTTGTTTGCTAACACCTGTTTGTTCATTGTTTTAGTCTGTTTTGTCTCTGTTTGTGTCCTTGTGTTTCTCTGAATTTGTTTTGCAGAATGCCCTGTTCAGTTAAAACTCCTCAAGTGTGGTCCTTTGGTATATGATCTAGTAAACTCCTCAAGTGTGGTCCTTTGGTATATGATCTAGTAAGCTCAGAGTGTGGTCCTTTGGTATATGGTCTAGTAAGCTCAAAGCTTGTTTCCTCTGAAAGCTAAGTAATGGAGTGAGCAATTGGTTTCCACTGAAGATAAAATACTGAAGACAAGTATTGAAGTTAAAATTGTTCATTCATTCATTCAAATTACAGCTTACAGCTTACAGCTTACAATCAACTTCAATGCAACTACAAGAAAAGAGCTATTCTACTTATCCTAATCTAGTACATATCATCTATTCCAACATCTAACATAATGTTGGATATGCATGATCGCTCACATCTTTCACACTAGATGCTGGATATGCGTTTGTCAAATCTTGCATAACCACCCATTCCTTCTATATTAATGGATGGATATGCATGACCAGTACGACGAAGATGCTAAGGATCAAAATGGAGAGGATGGATTGATGCAAACGTTGATGATGACGATGACCACACATGATGATGGAGAAAAATAATATGTCCTTTGTGCTTCATCTATTCATTTCAACCAAAATGCAATCCATCCCCCCTCCTTAAGCCCTTCCCTTATACGATGTGTGTTGATGCACCAAAACCTGGTGCAGAAAGACCAAGAACCACCTCTCTATCCTTAGGGAGTAGCGGATTTCGGGCTCGTGGCCTTCGTGGAGGCTGAGGTGCTGGAGGTTGGAAGTAAGTTGTTCTCACCTTACAGGAGTTATCAGAATCATCAACGGGAAGGGAAGGCTCATTCACAACAGCAAGAGGAGGCTCTTTCACTCTCTTTGAAGTTGCTTCCTCATCTGAGTCTTCATAAGGTGATACATAAGAACTTAAGGATGAGCCCCTTGGACTGCTTGCCAAATAATTTTTCTTCCACCTCTCAAAACGGATTATGGAGGTTTCATTTTCATATGATGAAAGAATGATTGGGTTGGAACTACTCATGGTTGATTGTGATTAATTTTGGGACATTGAAGAAACTAGGGTTTGTTGTGATATTTGGGGATCTTTGTTGAAGTTTTATGTGTGCTTTGGGATCATTTTATAGACGGATTCGAGGTTCAATGGGAATTAATGCGAGTGGTTGGCACAGTAACTCTCTAGAATATTACCGAAGATATTTTTATCTTTGATGGTTGCTGCTGAAGTGTATAACTTCAGCAGATTGACCATCTGTTTCTGCTGAAGCGTTACACTTTCATTTGGTCAAGTTGAAATACACGTAAGCTACGGTCAACCAAACGGTCTATTTCTTTTGACTATAACTTGGGCAACAACTACCACTCCACCATTTACATTCTTCCACTTCAAAACATACCGATTCCCTCTCCTTCATCCAATAACACTTCATTACGAACATCATAACCCTAAAATCTCAAATCTTCACATGGCACTGGAATTTAAGAAGGATCACAACAAAGTTGCTTTTCTGGGAAAAGCTAAAGATGATGAGTTGTATGAACCAATGGTGGAATTCTTAAAAAGGTCCAAGATTTGCTATGCTCTAACACATTCTCCGAATGCAATATCTGAATCACTTGTTACTCAGTTTTGGGCATCTGCTTCAAAACGAAGTGAAACAGAGATTGTGTCTACGATTGACGGAACAGAGCATTTGGTTACGGAAGAGATGATAAGGAGGAAGCTTCACTTGGAAGATGCTGATGGAGTATATCACTCTAAACAGATGGAGGTGCTTACTGGGCTAAGAGCGATTGGCTATCGGGGTACGAGGACTGACATGTGGCTGAAGAAGCATCTTTGCCCTATGTGGAGGTTCTTGATTCACACGTTGCTACAGTGCATAAGCAACAAGTCAGGAGGATGGGACCAGTTCTCTACCCAAATGGGATGTGGTATTGTGTGTCTTTCCCAAGGGGTAACTTATAACTTCTCTAAGTTTATTTTTGAAGACATGATTGAGAATATTCAAAGGAAAAAGAATAAGTTTTTAATGTACCCTAGGTTTCTGCAAATGATTTTAGACACCTCTACCCAAGTCCAATCCTTTTATGTCGTAGGAGCTCTGTCAGCCAAACTTTTTGCCTCTATGAGAACTAACTTTGAGGGGGCACATTATCCCTTGACAGAAGCTATGTTGCCTCAAGGCAATGTGGCTGCTGATGAGGAGAATGTTGCCAACATCCCACCCTCTTCACCTGTTTCTACTGATGGCAATCCACCAGTCAATATTGATGAGGGCCCCTCTTTTTCTGCTGAAGTTTCTCATGGTGCTCCAGAGCAGCCTCCACCAACACCAACTCTAGTACATTGTCCTAGTCCTCCACCAACACATGATCCTCTTGATGATTTTGAGTCTGGTCTAAACAGGATGACCACACCTAGTCCTCCAAGGGTACCTGTTGATGAGGTTCGTCCTAATGTTGAGAATGACCATGTTTCCACTGAAAGGTCCAATGAAGCTCCCATTACCACAAAGCAATCTGCTGGTGGAGCTGAGGACCCCATTACTCTCACATCTGTTTATGATCTTGTGAACATGTATGCAGCTGAGGTGTCCAGTCTGAAAAAGGAACTTGCAGTGACCAAGTCTTCTCTTGGTAGTAAGATTGAAGATCTACAGAGTAAAGTTAAGGACCTTGAGAACAGACTTGAAAAGGAAACCAAAAGGAAGTTTGTGGTTTCTTCTGAGGAGGAAGAAGATGAACCTCAGTTTGGGTCTCTTGATATGTTAGCTGATGTGTCTTTTAATGATCCTTCATCAGTAATTACAGAATCTTCAAAGGAGAAGGATCCTGTTCTTTACAAAAGGAGAAAGAGATCTTACTTGAATAAAGCAACTACTGAAGTATCCAAGGAACTAGATTGTGTCAAAGCTGCATCTGCTGATACCCCAATGGAGGATGTTGCTACTGAACTTGGTCAGTCTTCAGTCATACAAAAACTTTCAGTGTCAACTCCTGCTGAAGCACCCTCACAACATGTTTCTTCTGAAAGAGATTTGGGTGTTTCTACTGAGATTCCTGTTATCGATATTGCTGATGATGATTATGCTAAGGAGGCTACTGATAAAGGAAAAGGTTTACTGGTAGAAGATGAGCTTGGTCCAGACTTGGTAAGTGAAGAGGAAAGGCGAGAACAAGACAGAATACTTGTTGAGTGTAATGAGAGGAAGAAAGATGAGCAAATGGCTAAACAGCTTGCAGCTCTTCCTACGTCTGATTTACCTCCTGAAAGAAAAAAGGGGTTAGATGAAATGCGTACTATGCTTCCTGACACTCATTGGGATACTTACACTCAGCAAGTCATAGCAAACCCTTCACTTGCTCAGAGTATCTTAGGTGCAGACTTCAACAGTGGAAGTTTTGTGGATTTGATGATGGCTCGTGGAAGACAATTGAAGCAAGAAGCAGCTGAAAAGAGGAGAGCCATCAAAGCTCAAAGGAATAAAGATAGATCTCCTACTAAAGCTGAAATGAGGCTTGTGGTGAAAAACCAGAGCTCATCTCTGTATAACTCTGGGTTGTCAATGAAGCAAGTCAAGGCTTTCCCCGATCATATTTTGATTCGCAAATATAATCAAATCATGAAGCTTTATTCTACGCACACTTCAAGCTTAAAGAGGATTGCTGGTATTTCAGGTGCCCCTAAGGCCAAGAGGACAAAGACAGCTGAGATTGTAGACAATTTTGATGATATGTCATGTTCCTCCAAAGTCTCTACTGAAACTACCATAAAGGCTACACACTAAACTGAAGCAGATCAATCTGCTGAACCTCATGGTGGTTCCTCTGAAGCAATAGTCATGTCCTCTTCCACCCCAACTATAACATCTGCTGAGGCAGACAAAGATATTTTGGATAGGAAAGATAACAAGGTTCTCTCTGCTGAACCATCTATGGTTTCTGCTGAGACTCCTACAGAGTTTGCTAGCTCACCTGACAAAACTTCATCTGTTGAACCAGTTGCCACTTCTTCTGAAGTACCTAATGTACCAGCTCCCACTCCATCTGTGGCATCTGTTTGCTCAGAAGCTGATATAGCAAGTATAAAAACCAGGAAGGCTAGAAACATGCTAGTAAGTATGAATGCCATTCGTGAAGATACACCATCTTTAGGAATCTATAAGCCGGGAAGAAGGAAGAAGAGGATGGCCAAAATCACTACCCTGGATCTTGAGGCTGATGACGCAACATTCATTATAGAAGGTTCTGCTTCTGATTTTCCTGAGGGAGATCAAAATGTGCTGGTCAATTGGACCCTGAAGCATGATGAGATGAATGTCATTCATCGAAAGGATGAAACTTCAATGGAATTCACCTTTTTGAAGGAAATACTCCACTTGGTAGACAGGGCAGATTTGCTTACTCTGTACTCTCTCGTTACCAGCTACTACTGCAACATTACACCAAAAGGTTCTGGGATGTTCTTACTAGGAGATCTTCAAGTCCTGTTTAACTCTCATTCTCCCGATTGTAGAGGACATTCTATTTGGGAGAACTCACATTTATGGCGAGTTGTGTCCTGGAGACTCTATCCTCTTCCTCGTGTGCATGTGCTTGAGACTAAGGGTGGAATCACACTCTGCATGTTTGCTGAAAGAAAGTATCCATTGCCCAAGAGACTTATGGAAAGGATGATGTGTCAGAAGTTGGAAATTCCTCCAGATCCAGTGGGGAATGAAAGACCAGATGCTGAACGACTGGTTGGTTTGATCAAGACTCACCTTCTGCAAGCACAAGCTGCATCTTCATCATGAATGTGGTAATATATATTGTCTTTTGTAATTTGTACTGATTTTGTTTTGTCATGTTGTTTTGTTTGTTTGTTTGTTAGATTCTTATTTAAAAAAAAAAAAAAAAAAAAAAAAAAAAAAAAAAAAAAAAAAAAAACTAACTTTCTTTTGCATTTTTGTTGCACTTTTTGATGGTTTTTAACTCACCAGATATACCTTGTGTATTTCAAAGAGTTAGCTAGTCCAAAGGGTACAGCTTTGGTAAAGACACATCAAATTTGTTGATAGCTTGATGAGTGTGTAAATACTCATCATTTTTGGTTAAATCTGAACTGCAAAACGTTTAAAAATGCTCAAAAATGCATCAAAATACTGAAAATATTCCAAAATTGCATTTTATACGTTTCAGATGCAAAATGTTCAAAATCAGATGAAAAATGAGCTAAGTTTGCATAATTGGCAGTTTCAGTCCCCCAAGTTTCTAAAGTTGTCAGAAATAGTCCTTAAGCACTTAATTTCAAAAGTAAAATCACCAAAGGTCCTTTTAAAATCATAAGTTGTCAAAATTAGTCCTTTGGTGAAAAATATCAAAATTTTTGAGAAATTACAAAATTGGTCCTTCAAGTTTAAAAATTGGCAAAAATGGTCCCTGGAAATTGGAAAATGTCAAGTTTGGTCCTTATACTATTGGAGCTTGTCACTTTTAGTCCCTTGGAGCAACTTTGTGAAAATGGCAGCAGAGGTCCTTGTATTTTCAGAAAATGGCAAAACAAGTCCTTATTAATACCCTTTAAACCCTTTTGGCCTTGTCAAAACCCATTGTGACCCTGCCAAACCAAGTGACCCCCTGTCAATAGCATTTTGGACCCCTTCATATATTAGCCCCTTGGTCAAACCTCTGGTCAAACAAAGCAAACGCGCCATTTTTTCTTCTTCCTTCAACTGCTTCTCTGCAACACTCTTTCACCCATCCCCCCAGCTCAAAGCCCACTTTCTTTGTTCCCCCCACTTCAACAACACTCCAAGAAGCATTTAATGCTCCTTCCCCCCCCCCCCTCACTCAACCCCAACTGACAAATACAAGTTTTGGCGCCAAAATCAATCCAACGGCCAAAAATGGCTCAACTGATCCAATGGTCATGGAAAATGGTGGGAAACAATCAGAGAAGTGAGAGAAGATATTTTGGGTATAAAAGAAAGCAAAAGGAAGAGAAGATGTAATACCTGAATTTCTAAAATTCACAAAAAGACCAAAATAACCCTACAATTAAAAGTATGAAAAATTAATTCAAAAGAATACCAAGTAAGCTATGTAAATTCAGAGAATTTTAAGAAATATCCCACATGACCTAAATAAATATTAAACACTTTGTAAAGGTAATTTTTATAGTTTATGATTTTATAAAAATTAGTTTTGTATTTTTATAATTACCGAATATATTTAATTAACTTTATAAAAGAAATAAAACTAAATAAAAGCCCAATATAATTTATATTATTAAAAGACCATTTAATTTAAGTCCAATGCATTATAAAGCCCACAAGAAAAATAATAGCTCAAGTATATATACAAATATTCGGTTCCTATAATCCCTAATAACCGATTATCACCAAACCGACCTAAAAACCCTCAACAATTCGACTTCTAGTTTCCAGAGCTTGAGACCATTTTTCTTGGACGAGATTCAAGGTATAGAAGGTGGGAAAAATAGTGTTTGAGTTCCAGAGTTGTTGTGGTGATCGTTGTGAGTTTTTGAGAGAATTAGGGTTTCGACAAAGAGAGGTTTTGTGCTTCTTTTGTTCCAACGATTCAAGCTCATCAAGGGTATGTTTCTAATGTTGTATTCAGTCCTATAAGTCGTATATAACACATAAAAATTAGCCATGCATGATTTATATGTCGTATGAAATTATTTGAAACCTAAAACCCTAAAAAGCGTATATAACTAACGAATGAGCTTATAATATTTTTAGAGATCATGAATCTATTTTTCCAGAAGCTATTACATGTTATAAGACCTGAATAAAATGCATAATCATGAATTCGAAGCTTGTGTGAATTGTCTTGGGTTTTTCTTGATTCGAAACGCATAAAAAGGAAAAGATTTAAAAGGGGCGATTAGGGTTTTGTATAAACTAGGGTTTCCTTATAATCATGGAAGGTAATTAATGAAGTAGTAATGATAAGCTAATGATTTGTGTAACCTAGGTTTAGGGCTTGTACTTAAATTTTACATTATTCGGTTCTTAATTAAAAGGTTTGGGTTGGTTTTGTAAATATTGAAACTTAAAGGTTATTTTTGCAAAACAGTAAAAGACATGTACTAAACGTATAAAATAAGTGTGGGGGTTAAACGTGTGATTTTGGATATTTAGAGGGCTATACGAATTATATTTAACTAAAAGGGTATGTTTTGTAAATTCTAAAACCTTTGGGCTAGAAGTGTAAAATCTGATAATATAGGGTTAGTACGTATAATTAAAGATGTTAAAGGTGCAACATGTAATTTTGGGTAACTATGGGTAAACATGTGTAAATAAATTACGTAAGGACATGCATGAGTTTTGAGATAACTTCGGTTTGTTTTCATGTACGTTCTAGGTTAAATCGGGAAATCATTAAAGGAAGTAATATGTGAATTTAATGCGTATTTAGTAATATTTAAAGAATATGGGAAACCCTAGAACCTAAATAGGAAGTTGGATACCCTAAGATGTTGTAAATTCGTCTGTCACTAAAAATGGGAATAATCTGACAACCCTAAAAGTATTAATGAGATTAATCCGTTATACTAATAAGTATTAAATAATCATAATCCGTGTAGATTCGTTGAAGGAGACGCGACATTACATCTTCGTATTCGTTCATTTGTTGCTTTTCTCTCAATTGCTTTAAGGTACGGATATTCTGTCTTACTTCAAGACACTTATGTTATCGTACAGATATTCTGACCTTTTCAGTAAAGGTTCCGTATGATGTTCTTTTCGTTCGCTTTTCTATTTTACTTATTAGGATTTCCAATGCCATTGCTATGAACCTTTTTCTTGATTGTGTGATTTGTTGTTTATCTGAAGTTATGTTTTATTGAACCATGCAAGATCTGATTTGAACTTTATGTTAGGAAGACTTTGATATGTGTAATTGTCGAACCTTATGATAAGATGTTATCTGATAAGTTATATGAAATCTTTAAGATGAAGTATGATCTATGTCATTTATGACAATTTGTTTGACCTAAGTTAGTTTGACACCCGAGCCAAATTTAACTAGTCATGGGGGTTCCATGTCCGTATCAGTGATGCACCTCTGATATAACTCTAGGGCAGTAGAGTGATGTTCTGCCACGTCCCTTCTCTGTTATTTGTTATGAGCTCAGTTGGTATTATATTACCTATATTTGTCTGTGGGGCGTATGGATGCATCCTAGATCTGATCTGTTATCCGATATGATTTGTCTGGTGAATGATGTCGTGTGCAATACGCGTCTTCACAACTTCTGGGAGCTAGCTACTCCAAATGATTTTCTAAGATTATTTTTATAAAGTATGTTGTTTCTGATATGATATGTTCTGGGCTCGAGGTAGTTAACTAAATCTGTATTTGTTATTTCTATGTTAAGTTTCTGATTATGTTTTGGTATGTTGATGCTTATGATTATGTCTTCGGCTTATTATATGCTATTATATGTGTTTATGCTTTTGTATGTTTAGGTGACTACCGTCTGCTATGCTAAGATGTGATTGATATGTTTTGATATGATTCGCATGTTGTTATCTGATGTCATGTTAGTTTATCTTTACGTGAATGCGTTGATCTGTGAGATGAATGTGTTAGTGTGATAGTTAATATTCTACAAGCTTAATACGTATAGTTTGATCGGTTAATTTTGGGAACTTTGCTTATATGTTAGTGTTTTATTGCCTATGTGATCTGCCATGTCTGAACTCTGCGGATGTTAGGATTTGATTTGAGAATTGGTTTAGCTTATGATATCTGTTTGGATAATTGCTAATGGTTATGCTATGTTTTGTTTGGTCTTTCTAATTATAGTTTGTCTGCTATGTTTCTATTTGTTTGTGTGACTGCCATGATTTGAACTGCTATTTCCGCTGCTGCAATATTGAATTAAGTACATTAAATGTTGATTAATTGATTTGTATGAATGCCATGTTTATTTTGCTAGGAAGTGTTTTCGTTAGTTTTAGACTTTTCGTTTGGTATATATGAAACCTATTGCTCTTGATATGTTGTATGTTTGGTTGTCCTGATGTGTTTGTGTATGGGTCTTTAATGTGCTGTGTGATGTCTATTTGTTATGTGGTTGTTTGGATTTCTGTATATTTGTGCTTCCGCAGAATCCTGAAAGATCCTTTGCCTTTATTTCATTTTATTTTGTTATTCGTATATTTGTTTTGCTTTTGTTTCATTATATCCGTTCACTGGGCTTTGTAAGCTCAGCCGCACTTTTCTTTTCCTGCGGCAGGTATTAAGCGTTCAAGATAAGCTTATGGGATAGCTGATCTGGGTTGAGAGTAGAGATGAGAGCAAGACTTTGACCATAGAGATCTTAGATTTATTTTGAATATAAGTTATTTATGTTATCTTTTGTAAGTTTTTGTAAAGGTTTCCGCTTTTGTACATTAGTTAAAGTTCTGATATGAAACCGTATTGTGATATCTTTACCCTTGTCGGGTCGGGGTGTTACAATTTATGGTATCAGAGCCTAGGTTTTAGGACCCTTAGAGCTTAGGCTATGACCTGTGAGAAGTGGGTAGATTTAGGATTTTCCTTTCTGCGTACTTCTTTGCGTACCCTATCGTATTTAAGTTTTGCTGATAGTTGGAATTTCTTTTAGATGGTTATTCCCCGTCGCGCTAGTTCATCTGATAGGAGTAATCGAGGACCGGCTAGGCAACATAAGGAGAAGACGAAGTGGGCCGTTATCATTGCTAAGGGCTGCACGAGGTATGGTAAAGTGAAGAGGACTAACAAGAGGATAAAAGTTCCAGCCTATATGTGGCCATGCACGATCGAGGAGAAGCTGACCCTGAAGGAAGTGGACGGGAAAATGGTAGAGGATTACGAAACTAAGGTGGTTGACAACGAAGGTTTCACTACTACATATCATGATAGGTGCCCCAAGTTCGTTGAGGATGAAGGAGTAGGACGAGCTGAGAGTCGCGATCTGTATGCCTTCGTGGATCGTGTGCCAGAGGAGGAAGAGAGGAAGCGTAAAGGTGGCTTTGCTAGTGGCTTACTACCACAGCCTGAAGGAAACAAGAACGGATGGATAAGCGAAGAGGAAGAGGAAGAAGAGGAACCCGAGGAAGAGTACGAGGTGGAGTCGGAAACGGAGTCTACGGCTACTAGTAGGTTCAATCCGACACAAGAATAGGAATTGTACTCCTGAGTAGTTGCCCTCGTTATGAGAAGTTTTGACATTGATTTTGGGTTAGGTCCCTTTTGTTTCATTCGACAATTGAATCTTAGGATATTGAGTTTTATTTTTGGAGTACATTTTTGACGATTTTGGAGGTTTGTTTGATTAATGGAATAAACAAAATTTGATAATATAGTTCCTGCTCGTTGATTTCTTTCTGATAGATTCGTTGAGTTTCCATTAGTCCTCATCAGTTTCGTCTGCTATTTATTTTCTATATGATGTTGTTTTTATTATTGTTTGATTAGGTATGACCATTATGATGGTATACTCATGTGGTTTTGGCCTGTTGTAGTAGGATTATTTGTTATCTGTATATTATCTCTATATGGTTTGTTTTGCTATGATATTCGCTATGTGTTGTGTCATGACCTGAGACCAAGTATAGTGACAATAAGAACTTGTTATGTGATGCAAGTATTATGACGCCTGATCAACGTAATAATACTGAGATCACATAATCTGAACTTATTGAAGGTATACGACGTCTGGGAAATGCCTGTGATTGATGTGTGTAGAGACTTTGATTGGTATCTGTTATTTGGTGTTTCTCATGTTCGTTTGAATTTTGTACCTATTTGTGAGATTTTCGTCGATATCTGTTTCATATAAGTTTTGTACGCTTGAATCCGAAGTTGTTATGATCCGTACGAACCTCTAGATTGCTATGATCACCTTAACCTTATATGTCTCCCCATATTTCTGCGACTATTGAGGCCGATAGGATTTATTTCGTCTATGCATATGATGTCCTCATCATTAGATATCTGAATAAGTTAGAATTTGTCGTTTGATTTTCTGCGTCTCATCTGTTCTCCGCCATTATTCTAATGAGTATATAATTATCTATTATAAGTATTTGACTATTTATTTGATTTCTGAATAAGTATGAGATTGAATATTCTGATAAGAAATCCATTTATTCCAAGATAAGATTAACGTTCGATATATTCCTAGAAATTCTGAAATCCGATTCGTTTTCTGCTCTGTTCCGTCTTGTCCAATTTCGAGGACGAAATTTTCTTTTAGAGGGGAAGAATTGTAATACCTGAATTTCTAAAATTCACAAAAAGACCAAAATAACCCTACAATTAAAAGTATGAAAAATTAATTCAAAAGAATACCAAGTAAGCTATGTAAATTCAGAGAATTTTAAGAAATATCCCACATGACCTAAATAAATATTAAACACTTTGTAAAGGTAATTTTTATAGTTTATGATTTTATAAAAATTAGTTTTGTATTTTTATAATTACCGAATATATTTAATTAACTTTATAAAAGAAATAAAACTAAATAAAAGCCCAATATAATTTATATTATTAAAAGACCATTTAATTTAAGTCCAATGCATTATAAAGCCCACAAGAAAAATAATAGCTCAAGTATATATACAAATATTCGGTTCCTATAATCCCTAATAACCGATTATCACCAAACCGACCTAAAAACCCTCAACAATTCGACTTCTAGTTTCCAGAGCTTGAGACCATTTTTCTTGGACGAGATTCAAGGTATAGAAGGTGGGAAAAATAGTGTTTGAGTTCCAGAGTTGTTGTGGTGATCGTTGTGAGTTTTTGAGAGAATTAGGGTTTCGACAAAGAGAGGTTTTGTGCTTCTTTTGTTCCAACGATTCAAGCTCATCAAGGGTATGTTTCTAATGTTGTATTCAGTCCTATAAGTCGTATATAACACATTAAAATTAGCCATGCATGATTTATATGTCGTATGAAATTATTTGAAACCTAAAACCCTAAAAAGCGTATATAACTAACGAATGAGCTTATAATATTTTTAGAGATCATGAATCTATTTTTCCAGAAGCTATTACATGTTATAAGACCTGAATAAAATGCATAATCATGAATTCGAAGCTTGTGTGAATTGTCTTGGGTTTTTCTTGATTCGAAACGCATAAAAAGGAAAAGATTTAAAAGGGGCGATTAGGGTTTTGTATAAACTAGGGTTTCCTTATAATCATGGAAGGTAATTAATGAAGTAGTAATGATAAGCTAATGATTTGTGTAACCTAGGTTTAGGGCTTGTACTTAAATTTTACATTATTCGGTTCTTAATTAAAAGGTTTGGGTTGGTTTTGTAAATATTGAAACTTAAAGGTTATTTTTGCAAAACAGTAAAAGACATGTACTAAACGTATAAAATAAGTGTGGGGGTTAAACGTGTGATTTTGGATATTTAGAGGGCTATACGAATTATATTTAACTAAAAGGGTATGTTTTGTAAATTCTAAAACCTTTGGGCTAGAAGTGTAAAATCTGATAATATAGGGTTAGTACGTATAATTAAAGATGTTAAAGGTGCAACATGTAATTTTGGGTAACTATGGGTAAACATGTGTAAATAAATTACGTAAGGACATGCATGAGTTTTGAGATAACTTCGGTTTGTTTTCATGTACGTTCTAGGTTAAATCGGGAAATCATTAAAGGAAGTAATATGTGAATTTAATGTGTATTTAGTAATATTTAAAGAATATGGGAAACCCTAGAACCTAAATAGGAAGTTGGATACCCTAAGATGTTGTAAATTCGTCTGTCACTAAAAATGGGAATAATCTGACAACCCTAAAAGTATTAATGAGATTAATCCGTTATACTAATAAGTATTAAATAATCATAATCCGTGTAGATTCGTTGAAGGAGACGCGACATTACATCTTCGTATTCGTTCATTTGTTGCTTTTCTCTCAATTGCTTTAAGGTACGGATATTCTGTCTTACTTCAAGACACTTATGTTATCGTACAGATATTCTGACCTTTTCAGTAAAGGTTCCGTATGATGTTCTTTTCGTTCGCTTTTCTATTTTACTTATTAGGATTTCCAATGCCATTGCTATGAACCTTTTTCCTGATTGTGTGATTTGTTGTTTATCTGAAGTTATGTTTTATTGAACCATGCAAGATCTGATTTGAACTTTATGTTAGGAAGACTTTGATATGTGTAATTGTCGAACCTTATGATAAGATGTTATCTGATAAGTTATATGAAATCTTTAAGATGAAGTATGATCTATGTCATTTATGACAATTTGTTTGACCTAAGTTAGTTTGACACCCGAGCCAAATTTAACTAGTCATGGGGGTTCCATGTCCGTATCAGTGATGCACCTCTGATATAACTCTAGGGCAGTAGAGTGATGTTCTGCCACGTCCCTTCTCTGTTATTTGTTATGAGCTCAGTTGGTATTATATTACCTATATTTGTCTGTGGGGCGTATGGATGCATCCTAGATCTGATCTGTTATCCGATATGATTTGTCTGGTGAATGATGTCGTGTGCAATACGCGTCTTCACAACTTCTGGGAGCTAGCTACTCCAAATGATTTTCTAAGATTATTTTTATAAAGTATGTTGTTTCTGATATGATATGTTCTGGGCTCGAGGTAGTTAACTAAATCTGTATTTGTTATTTCTATGTTAAGTTTCTGATTATGTTTTGGTATGTTGATGCTTATGATTATGTCTTCGGCTTATTATATGCTATTATATGTGTTTATGCTTTTGTATGTTTAGGTGACTACCGTCTGCTATGCTAAGATGTGATTGATATGTTTTGATATGATTCGCATGTTGTTATCTGATGTCATGTTAGTTTATCTTTACGTGAATGCGTTGATCTGTGAGATGAATGTGTTAGTGTGATAGTTAATATTCTACAAGCTTAATACGTATAGTTTGATCGGTTAATTTTGGGAACTTTGCTTATATGTTAGTGTTTTATTGCCTATGTGATCTGCCATGTCTGAACTCTGCGGATGTTAGGATTTGATCTGAGAATTGGTTTAGCTTATGATATCTGTTTGGATAATTGCTAATGGTTATGCTATGTTTTGTTTGGTCTTTCTAATTATAGTTTGTCTGCTATGTTTCTATTTGTTTGTGTGACTGCCATGATTTGAACTGCTATTTCCGCTGCTGCAATATTGAATTAAGTACATTAAATGTTGATTAATTGATTTGTATGAATGCCATGTTTATTTTGCTAGGAAGTGTTTTCGTTAGTTTTAGACTTTTCGTTTGGTATATATGAAACCTATTGCTCTTGATATGTTGTATGTTTGGTTGTCCTGATGTGTTTGTGTATGGGTCTTTAATGTGCTGTGTGATGTCTATTTGTTATGTGGTTGTTTGGATTTCTGTATATTTGTGCTTCCGCAGAATCCTGAAAGATCCTTTGCCTTTATTTCATTTTATTTTGTTATTCGTATATTTGTTTTGCTTTTGTTTCGTTATATCCGTTCACTGGGCTTTGTAAGCTCAGCCGCACTTTTCTTTTCCTGCGGCAGGTATTAAGCGTTCAAGATAAGCTTATGGGATAGCTGATCTGGGTTGAGAGTAGAGATGAGAGCAAGACTTTGACCATAGAGATCTTAGATTTATTTTGAATATAAGTTATTTATGTTATCTTTTGTAAGTTTTTGTAAAGGTTTCCGCTTTTGTACATTAGTTAAAGTTCTGATATGAAACCGTATTGTGATATCTTTACCCTTGTCGGGTCGGGGTGTTACAGAAGAAGAGGAGTCTTGTAGTTTTTAAGTTTCATTAATGTCGTTTTTAACTTAAAAGTTTTAGTTAAGTGTAATATCTGTAATATTTTGTTTCTATGTATCAAACTAAGGTTATTGTATCATTATAAACTATTTCAAAGTATCAATTCAAGTTGTGCTAAGATTTTAAGTTTCAAGCTCACTGTTGCAATTTTCCATTTTAAATTCTCATAACCAAGCTTCAAATAGCTTGTTTCTCAGTTCCAATAAGCTTATACAAGATTCTCATAGCTTTTTGTAAGCTTGTATTCAAGTTTTAAGCTACTTTGGATTTTAGTCAAAGAAAGTCAAACTGGGGCAAAAATTGAAATGGAAATGGTTATGGATGATGCAGTGTTGGATTTGGGATTAGTTCAGAGCTATTGGGTTGGTTAATATAGGATAGAGTTCATTGGTTCAATGATTGCAAGCCATAGTGGCTGGGACCTTTTGTAAGTGATTTACAAAGTTTCAATGCATAACTTGTAATTGTAGTTATAACTAGTTCATACCTATTTGATTAGTGGTATTTAGGTTAATGAAACTCAGTTTGATCATTAATAATAGCTTAATCAGTGTTTAGCTTAGTGTTGATTGCAAATCAGTGGTTTAAAGAGTGTTTGGATCAGCTGCATTAACTGATCTTTAGGTTCACTCAGTGGTAGAAACTTGTTGTGTTAGGTTTGTTTAGCTCAAATTAACTCATTCAAGTCTTAAAATTGCATCTGCAACCCACCATAGTCAACATCACATAAAATCTGTCTTAACTTGCTTACTGTTGGATCTTTTGCAAATCAAAAGGTTGTTTTATGCTTAGAATTCTTAGACATTGCTTGCATTGAGTTTGTTTCATCATACAACATCAATATCAGTCCTTAAATTAAGCTCAAATCTCACCAAAGTCAACATTTCAGTTTTTCTTCAAAAGTCAAATTGGTAAAAACCTGTTTTGAGCCCAACTGAGAGGAATTTTCATGAGCTCATTTTTGAGCCAAATCAAGTGAAATTGTGGTTTTAAAATCTCCAACTGGTCTAATCTCTTATTTGAATTTTTGTATATTTTTGTGAAATTTTTATAAGCTTAAAAACTGCTTATCAATATAGCCTTATATGCCCTGTGCACACACTCAATATTAACTGAGTGTGCACAGGCCATTTGCAGGTCTTGCAACAAGCTTAGTTGAGCTTGTCCAAGTCTCAGCTTTGGATTATAGATAGCCAACCAGGTCTAGATTAAGTTCCAACAATTGCTTTTCATTTTCAGCTTATTTTGTAGCTTGTGCTTAAGCTCAAAGTAGGTCCCTTAAACCTGTTTTAGCACATAAGCTCAAAATCATCAAATCATGGTAGTAAGTGTTTTAGAGGTTTAGGACAGTTGTTATTAGTTTATTTTGAGTACTTTTAGTATATTGTAGCTTCTGTAATCAGTTGGTGCTTATTTGTGGCTTGTAGCTTATTTTGAGTGCTTAATTATAAGCACTTATCATAGCAGTTGCATTTTCTCACACATAACCCCCTGTTTTTATATTTTTCTTAGATTCCTAATATTATTTTAGACTTATCTTGAATTTTTCAGATTTTTCTAGGTCAGTTTGGTATTTTTCTTCATTTTAATTAGTTTTTAGACCTTTTTAATTAGCATTTAATACAATTAATTAAGAAAAGTTTCAAAAAAATAATTTTTCATTTTTCTTAAGTTAAGATAAATATAAAAAGTTAAAAAAATATTTTTCTAGATTTTTCTTAGTTAAATTTGTATTTTTAAGCAATTTAAGTAGTTTTAAATAGTTTTTAATTCATAGAAAATACAAAAATAATCAGAAAAATACAAAAATAGTTTTGAAATTTCTATTTTGTTATTTTAGATTTTTCCAAGTCAAAATTTTATTTTTCTAGCTTTATTTCATATTTTCTTGTATTTTAGGCTATTATTAAATAGTTAAAAATAGTTTTTAATTAATAATAATGAGATAAATAGTTTTAAAAATAATTTTCTTTTTCTAAAAATTTTCTCTTATCATTAGGATTGTAAAAATGTCATTTTCATATTTTTAGGGTTAATACTGTTTCATTTTCACATTTTCTTTTGTACGTAACGTAGTTTTTAATTTAAGTTTTATAAAAACATAAAATCAAAAACATCATTTTGCAAATAGTGATAGCGTTTATTTAATATTTTTTATCTTTTTAATTCTCTTTAATTTGCATTTAAGCCGTTATAATTTATAGACTTTTTCTGTAGTTATAATAATCACAAATCCCTTTTTCTGTTCAAATCTCTCGATCACTATTCGTTTGGTGATTCTTCGCATAGCTCGCTGGGACATAACGACCCGGGGAAACACTATTCTCTCCTGATCTTCATTGCATTCTGTATCTGAGCTGTTTTAAGTTTCTTACAGTTGGCCATTCACAAGTGGTCGGCTTGCGTGAGAAAACTTGACGGTTTAGCACGAATCAAATTTTTGGCGCCGCTGCCGAGGAGCTGTGCTGATTATCTTCCGTTTAGCAGATTAGTAGTTTGAATACTCACTCTTTGTTCATACCATCCATCTATCTATATCTATATATATTTTTTCTTATAAAAAAATCCAAAAACCCAAAAACATCCAAAAACGTATAAAACACAAAAATATTTTCCTTTTGTTTCTATATATGTATCAAAGATAAAAATACAAAAAGATTTGTCGTTTTCTTTGTTTAATAATAACAACATAAAAGATTACCACCGCAAACCAAGGCAGTGTACTACCTAACTGGGGGTACGACCATAATAAGTTCCCGAACCAAAGATTAAAAACTTTCCTTTGTGTCCTTGTGATTGGTGTACCTTTTTCAAAGAAGCCATTCATCTTGTGATTATTGGTTTAAGTTCACTGTTGTTTTGCCTCGATTTTGTTTTAATTGGATTTTGTTGTTATATCTACTTGTCAGAACCAGAAAACCTAAAAAGATTCTTCTCACCCCATTTTTATAAAATATTTTTATAATTCCCATTCCTCTCCTTAACTCTGAGGTTCCTTAGAGTTAACTCTAGTGTATGCGCACTCGCTCTTCTAGATCTGTAAGCCCATTTCGTGAGCTTGTCAAGATTCCAAGAAGGCTTGTCCGTAGACTTTCTGCTCCTTCAGTCGGATCTGAGATCCGGACTGCTCACACTACTTCCGTTATCATGGCGGAAGAACGCCCTATGTGTGAGCTTCTCCAGGCACCCATCGACGGGTATGGAGATGCTATTATTGTACCAGCCATTGTGGCTGAAAATTTTGAACTCAAAACTGGGTTACTGCATCTTGTAACCTCAAATCAATTCTACGGTTTTGAGCGGGATGATCCTCATGCTCATATTCGATGGTTTAACAAGATTGCATCTACCATCAAATACAAGAATGTCCCTACTGATGCTGTTAAGCTTCTTCTGTTCCCATTTTCCCTTGAGGGACAAGCCCGGATTTGGCTTGAAAAACAACCCCCTCAGTCAATTGAGACATGGGAAGACCTGGTGAAGAAATTTGTGAATGAATTCTATCCACCTTCCAAAACCGCGAGTCTTAAAAATGAAATCATCAAATTCACTCAAAAGTTTGATGAATCCTTCAGTGAATCGTGGGATTGCTTCGCAAATGTCCTCACCACGGTTTCTCCGAGTTGATACAACTCGATACTTTCTATAATGGAGTGAGTCAATCTGATCAAGATTCTCTCAATTCCTCCGCTGGAGGAAATTTCTTAAGCAAAACTGTCAAAGAAGCTTTAGCGATCATTGAAAACAAGTCTAAAGTCCGCACTGCACGAAGCAAGCCGGTTGTTTCCCAAGTCAGTGTTGGTCCTTCTTCTTCATCGCCCGTGAGTCAATCTAGCACCGATGCTAAGATTGATAAACTCACAGAAGCTATTCAAGCTTTGGTTCTCTCCAACCAAAAGAAAGTCTCTTTTCCACAAACTTCACCTCCTGCTGAAGTTAAGAAAGTGGAAGTCTGTGTTACTTGTGGTGGCCCCCATGCTTATTACAACTGTATGGCCACCGATGGTAACCCTTTTGAAGCTAATGCTGTGGGCGGGATTTCTAATCAGGGAGGCAATCAATATCGTGCTCCTATAGACCCGAACCACCGTCCTAACCACTACCCTGGACCTCCCGGTTTCAATCAAAACCGTAATCAAAGTCAAAATAGACCAAACCAAGGTTTTCAAAACCAAGGTAATTTTAGTCCAAACAACGGTTTTCAAAATCAAAATCAAAATTTCCAACATCAAGGAAATTTCAATAGAAACCCAGGTCAGGGAAATTTCAACCCAGGGTATTTTCATAATCAAGGAAATTTTCAAGGCCCTAATCCTAACAATAGAGGCCAGAATTTTCCTGTGCAAAATCAAGCCATTGTTCCAACTGGACCATCATCTGATGAGTTGTTGAAACAATTCATGAAATCCCAAGAGGAAATGAATCGGTTGTTGGTTAGCCAGATTTCTGACATTAAGAAGTCTTTAAATGATCGACCCTCGGGCTCAGGTACTTTACCTAGCAACACGATCGCTAATCCGAGGGGCGATGCAAAGGCGATCACAACCAGAAGTGGTGCTTCTTATGATGGACCCGCTATTCCTACTACCTCTTCTTCTTCTCTCCCCAAGGTAGTGGAAAGCGAACCTGAGGCGACAAAGGACAAGGAACTTCCTACTAATAACGGAAGTACCAGCAATGTCCATCCTCAGGTTGTCCCGAAACCCAAAACCAAACCTGGAGTTGTTTTTTAACCTCCAGTTAGTGACCCCAAATCCAAAACTTCTATTCCTTACCCCTCACGTTTAAATGAGCAAAAACTCCGCGAGAAAGCCAGTCATCAAATGGAAAAATTCTTTCAAATTTCCAAGAACTTCATTTTGACATAAGCTTCGCGGATGCCATCATGCTGATGCCTAATTTTGCATCTACTCTCAAACACATGTTGAGCAACAAGGAAAAGCTGTTTGAAATGGCTAAAACTCCTTTGAACAAGAACTGCTCAGCTGTTCTGTTAAAGAAGCTTCCCGAGAAGCTAGGATATCCCGGAAAATTTCTTCTTCCTTGTGTTTTTCCTGGGATGATTGAATGCTTTGCCCTTGCCGATCTTGGTGCAAGCATCAATCTGATGCCTTATTCAGTGTGGAAGAAACTTTCTCTTCCGGAACTTATTCCTACCTGCATGACTCTTGAGCTTGCAGATCGTTCTATATCGCGTCCTCTTGGCATCGCCGAGGATGTATTTGTGAAAGTAGGAAAGTTCCATTTTCCAGCTGACTTTGTAGTTGTTGATTTCGATGCCGATCCTCGGGTTCCCCTCATTGTTGGAAGAGGATTCCTGATAACGGGCCGTGCTCTTATTGATGTATTTGAGCAAGAAATCACTTTACGTGTGGGTAATGAAGCTGTTACCTTTAACCTTGATCAAACTTCGAGGTACTCCTCAAATTATGATACTGAATCAGTTAATCGAGTCGATTTAATTGATATTGCTTCAGAGGAGTACTCTCAAGAGTTTCTTGGTTATCTTCATAATTCTGTGAGTGGGGATTCCACCACATCTTCTAAACCTATCATTGCCGACTCTTCCCCCTCTCTCACTCCTTTTGAGGGAGGTGACTTCCTTCTGGAAGAGATCGATGAATTTCTTGCTACTGATGAATCAATTCCGCCTGGAATTGATGGTGTTTATGATTCGGAGGGAGATATTCTTTATCTTGAGCAATTGCTAAATGAAGATCCATTACCTTCACTCCCTCCGAAAGAGATCACGATTGAGGAAATCAAATCAGTACAAACATCTACTGATGAATTTCCCGAGGTTGAACTTAATGACCTACCTCCTCATCTAGAGTATGCATTCTTGGAGGGTGATGATAAATTACCCGTCATAATTGCTAAAGACTTAACTGAGGAGGAGAAAACTGCTCTCATAAAGGTCTTGAAGTCACACAAGCAAGCAATTGCTTGGAAACTATCCGACATTAAGGGTATCAACCCTGAGTTTTGTACTCACAAAATCTTAATGGAGGATGACTTCAAACCAGCAGTCCAACATCAGAGAAGGGTGAATCCTAAGATTCGCGAGGTTATCAAACAAGAGGTTCTCAAACTTCTTGATGCCGGTTTAATTTACCCGATCTCTGATAGTCCTTGGGTTAGCCCAATTCATTGCGTTCCAAAAAAGGGTGGCATTACTGTTGTCACTAATGAAGAAAACGAGTTAATTCCAACTCGATTGGTTACGGGATGGCGTGTGTGCATTGACTATCGCAAGTTAAACGAAGCCACCCGTAAAGACCATTTTTCTATACCCTTCATGGACCAGATGCTTGAGAGATTAGCAGGGAACGAATACTATTGTTTCCTTGATGGTTTCTCGGGTTACTTTCAGATCCCATTGATCCGCTGGATCAAGAAAAGACCACATTCACCTGCCCATACGGAACTTTTGCCTATAGACGTGTGCCTTTTGGCTTATGCAATGCTCCTGGCACGTTCCAACGATGTATGATGGCAATTTTCCACGACATGATCGGGGAAACAATGGAGGTGTTTATGGATGACTTCTCGGTCATTGGGGACTCATTTCAGACATGTCTCTCCCATTTAGATAAAATGTTAAAACGGTGTGAAGACACCAATCTCTGTCTAAATTGGGAGAAGAGCCACTTTATGGTCAAAGAAGGCATAGTCCTTGGCCATAATATTTCCAAAAACGGGATTGAGGTAGATAGAGAAAAAGTTGATGTTATTGCTAAATTACCTCATCCTACTACCGTCAAAGGTATTAGGAGTTTTCTAGGTCATGCCGGGTTTTATCGTAGATTCATTCAAGATTTTTCTAAAATCGCTCGGCCTATGACCCATCTTCTCGAAAAAGATGCTCCTTTTATCTTTTCTCCTGAGTGCATCGAAGCTTTTGAAACACTAAAGAAAAAGCTTACGGAAGCACCCATTCTAGTTGCCCCCGACTGGGATTTACCCTTTGAGCTCATGTGCGATGCAAGTGATTTTGCTATCGGTGCAGTCTTGGGGCAACGCAAAACCAAACATTTTCAGCCTATCCACTACGCAAGCAAAACTATGACTGAAGCTCAAACCAATTACACCACTATAGAAAAAGAATTATTAGCTGTGGTGTATGCGTTTGAGAAGTTTCGGCCATACCTTATCTTGACCAAATGCGTGGAGTATACGGATCACTCGGCTCTCAAATATCTCTTTGTAAAACAAGATGCAAAGCCGAGATTGCTCCGTTGGGTTCTCCTCCTGCAAGAATTTGATATCATTATACGTGATAAAAAAGGAGCTGAGAACCTGGCTGCTGATCATCTATCCCGTCTAGAAAACCCTCACCAAGATGTGTTCGAGAAAAAGGAAATTAATGAAACATTTCCTCTCGAAACAATCAATGTGGTTTCTTTTCGTGGAGACTCTTCTACCCCATGGTTTGCTGACTTTGCAAATTACCATGCGGGTAACTTTGTGGTGAAAGGGATGTCGTCCCAACAGAAAAATAAATTCTTTAAAGATGTGAAACATTACTTCTGGGACGACCCCTACTTGTTCAAAATTTGTGCGGATCAAGTCATCCGGCGATGTGTGTATGGTCAGGAAGCCAATGACATTCTCAAGGCTTGCCATTCTGGACCTACTGGGGGGCATCATAGCCCCAACTACACCGCCAAGAAGGTGTTTGATTCCGGATTCTATTGGCCCACAATTTATAAGGATGCCCATGAATTTGTCAAAACCTGTGACGCTTGTCAACGTCACGGGAATATCTCATAAAGAAATGAAATGCCGCAAAACGCCATTCAAGTGTGTGAGATTTTTGACATCTGGGGCATTGACTTTATGGGGCCATTTCCTTCTTCTCGCGGTAATAAGTACATACTCGTGGCCGTTGACTATTTGTCAAAATGGGTTGAAGCTAAGGCTTTGCCTACCAACGATGCCCGAGTTGTTGTGAAATTCTTAAAATCTCTTTTTGCTAGGTTTGGAACTCCACGAGCTATAATCAGTGATCGTGGTACGCATTTCTGCAATGACCAGTTTGAAAGAGTCATGCAGAAGTATGGTGTAACTCACCGTCTCTCTACTGCGTACCACCCCCAAACAAGTGGGCAAGTGGAAGTTTCTAACCGGGGGATAAAAAGAATTCTTGAGAGGACGGTTGGTGAAAACCGTGCCTCTTGGTCGGATAAGCTAGATGACGCACTCTGGGCCTTCCGTACAGCGTATAAAACACCCATCGGGTGTACTCCATACAAGCTTGTATACGGGAAGGCATGTCATCTGCCGGTTGAGCTTGAGCACAAGGCATACTGGGCCTTGAAACATGCCAACTTTGATATTCAGACAGCTGGTGATCACCGGAAAGTTCAAATGAATGAATTAAATGAACTCCGTGATCAAGCATACGAGAACTCTTTGATCTACAAAAAAAAGACAAAGAAGATTCATGACTCAAAAATCAAAAACCGCGTTTTCAACGTCGGTGATCGAGTCCTTCTTTTCAACTCAAGATTGAAGATTTTCTCGGGTAAATTAAAATCCCGCTGGTCTGGACCATTTACCATCACTAAAGTATTTCCATATGGAACCATTGAGTTATCTCAACCCGATGGTCCAAACTTTAAAGTGAATGGTCATCGGTTGAAGCATTATTTTGGAGAGGACATTCCTCCTGAGGACATTCCATTGAGTTATCTCACGAATTTTATCATGTAATTATACCGCCTAATTCCCCCATTTTTGGCCAAAATTTTTTTTGGAGTAAGTGTTTTGCACTTACTCAGCTTACGGTTATCAGTCTGCCATGTCTAATAAACAAAAGGATTGGCTAATCCAGGAGCAAACGGCTCTTGGTAAATATATCTCAAATCCGTTGACGGCTTGCAATTTGCCCAAAATTGTATGGTATTCAGCTTACCATATCCTTAAAAGTGAAGAGTTGGCTAGCCCGCAAGTTTATGGCTTGTGGTAAAGGCAGTGGAAAAACCATAATTGGTAATCAGCTCACCAAAGATAATATTGATAATTTATCTAAGATTTGGCTACTCCAGAAGTAATGGCTTCTGGTAAAGACAAATCAAATCCGTTGGAAGCTGGTGGTTTGCTCAAAATCACATGGTTATCGGTGTACCATGGTTCTTACTTGAACTGAAACATTTGGCTACTCCAGAAGTAATGGCTTTTGATAAAGAGATTCAAATCCATTAAGTTTTTCTCAAAAGATTGCTAGGGACTAGCAATAGTTTAGTGTGGGGGATTGATGAGTGTGTAAATACTCATCATTTTTGGTTAAATCTGAACTGCAAAACGTTTAAAAATGCTCAGAAATGCATCAAAATACTGAAAATATTCCAAAATTGCATTTTATATGTTTCAGATGCAAAATGTTCAAAATCAGATGAAAAATGAGCTAAGTTTGCATAATTGGCAGTTTCAGTCCCCCAAGTTTCAAAAGTTGTCAGAAATAGTCCCTGAGCACTTAATTTCAAAAGTAAAATCACCAAAGGTCCTTTTAAAATCATAAGTTGTCAAAATTAGTCCTTTGGTGAAAAATATCAAAAGTTTTGAGAAATTACAAAATTGGTCCTTCAAGTTTAAAAATTGGCAAAAATTGTCCCTGGAAATTGGAAAATGTCAAGTTTGGTCCTTATACTATTGGAGCTTGTCACTTTTAGTCCCTTGGAGCAACTTTGTGAAAATGGCAGCAGAGGTCCTTGTATTTTCAGAAAATGGCAAAACAAGTCCTTATTAATACCCTTTAAACCCTTTTGGCCTTGTCAAAACCTATTGTGACCCTGCCAAACCAAGTGACCCCCTGTCAATAGCATTTTGGACCCCTTCATATATTAGCCCCTTGGTCAAACCTCTGGTCAAACAAAGCAAACGCGCCATTTTTTCTTCTTCCTTCAACTGCTTCTCTGCAACACTCTTTCACCCATCCCCCCAGCTCAAAGCCCACTTTCTTTGTTCCCCCCACTTCAACAACACTCCAAGAAGCATTTAATGCTCCTTCCCCCCCCCCCTCACTCAACCCCAACTGACAAATACAAGTTTTGGCGCCAAAATCAATCCAACGGCCAAAAATGGCTCAACTGATCCAATGGTCATGGAAAATGGTGGGAAACAATCAGAGAAGTGAGAGAAGATATTTTGGGTATAAAAGAAAGCAAAAGGAAGAGAAGAAGAGGAGTCTTGTAGTTTTTAAGTTTCATTAATGTCGTTTTTAACTTAAAAGTTTTAGTTAAGTGTAATATCTGTAATATTTTGTTTCTATGTATCAAACTAAGGTTATTGTATCATTATAAACTATTTCAAAGTATCAATTCAAGTTGTGCTAAGATTTTAAGTTTCAAGCTCACTGTTGCAATTTTCCATTTTAAATTCTCATAACCAAGCTTCAAATAGCTTGTTTCTCAGTTCCAATAAGCTTATACAAGATTCTCATAGCTTTTTGTAAGCTTGTATTCAAGTTTTAAGCTACTTTGGATTTTAGTCAAAGAAAGTCAAACTGGGGCAAAAATTGAAATGGAAATGGTTATGGATGATGCAGTGTTAGATTTGGGATTAGTTCAGAGCTATTGGGTTGGTTAATATAGGATAGAGTTCATTGGTTCAGTGATTGCAAGCCATAGTGGCTGGGACCTTTTGTAAGTGATTTACAAAGTTTCAATGCATAACTTGTAATTGTAGTTATAACTAGTTCATACCTGTTTGATTAGTGGTATTTAGGTTAATGAAACTCAGTTTGATCATTAATAATAGCTTAATCAGTGTTTAGCTTAGTGTTGATTGCAAATCAGTGGTTTAAAGAGTGTTTGGATCAGCTGCATTAACTGATCTTTAGGTTCACTCAGTGGTAGAAACTTGTTGTGTTAGGTTTGTTTAGCTCAAATTAACTCATTCAAGTCTTAAAATTGCATCTGCAACCCACCATAGTCAACATCACATAAAATCTGTCTTAACTTGCTTACTGTTGGATCTTTTGCAAATCAAAAGGTTGTTTTGTGCTTAGAATTCTTAGACATTGCTTGCATTGAGTTTGTTTCATCATACAACATCAATATCAGTCCTTAAATGAAGCTCAAATCTCACCAAAGTCAACATTTCAGTTTTACTTCAAAAGTCAAATTGGTAAAAACCTGTTTTGAGCCCAACTGAGAGGAATTTTCATGAGCTCATTTTTTAGCCAAATCAAGTGAAATTGTGGTTTTAAAATCTCCAACTGGTCTAATCTCTTATTAGAATTTTTGTATATTTTTGTGAAATTTTTATAAGCTTAAAAACTGCTTATCAATATGGCCTTATATGCCCTGTGCACACACTCAGTATTAACTGAGTGTGCACAGGCCATTTGCAGGTCTTGCAACAAGCTCAGTTGAGCTTGTCCAAGTCTCAGCTTTGGATTATAGATAGCCAACCAGGTCTAGATTAAGTTCCAACAATTGCTTTTCATTTTCAGCTTATTTTGTAGCTTGTGCTTAAGCTCAAAGTAGGTCCCTTAAACTTGTTTTAGCACATAAGCTCAAAATCATCAAATCATGGTAGTAAGTGTTTTAGAGGTTTAGGACAGTTGTTAGTAGTTTATTTTGAGTACTTTTAGTATATTGTAGCTTCTGTAATCAGTTGGTGCTTATTTGTGGCTTGTAGCTTATTCTGAGTGCTTAATTATAAGCACTTATCATAGCAGTTGCATTTTCTCACACATAACCCCCTATTTTTATATTTTTCTTAGATTCCTAATATTATTTTAGACTTATCTTGAATTTTTCAGATTTTTCTAGGTCAGTTTGGTATTTTTCTTCATTTTAATTAGTTTTTAGACCTTTTTAATTAGCATTTAATACAATTAATTAAGAAAAGTTTCAAAAAAATAATTTTTCATTTTTCTTAAGTTAAGATAAATATAAAAAGTTAAAAAAATATTTTTCTAGATTTTTCTTAGTTAAATTTGTATTTTTAAGCAATTTAAGTAGTTTTAAATAGTTTTTAATTCATAGAAAATACAAAAATAATCAGAAAAATACAAAAATAGTTTTGAAAATTCTCTTTTGTTATTTTAGATTTTTCCAAGTCAAAATTTTATTTTTCTAGCTTTATTTCATATTTTCTTGTATTTTAGGCTATTATTAAATAGTTAAAAATAGTTTTTAATTAATAATAATTAGATAAATAGTTTTAAAAATAATTTTCTTTTTCTAAAAATTTTCTCTTATCATTAGGATTGTAAAAATGTCATTTTCATATTTTTAGGGTTAATACTGTTTCATTTTCACATTTTCTTTTGTACGTAACGTAGTTTTTAATTTAAGTTTTATAAAAACATAAAATCAAAAACATCATTTTGCAAATAGTGATAGCGTTTATTTAATATTTTTTATCTTTTTAATTCTCTTTAATTTGAATTTAAGCCGTTGTAATTTATAGACTTTTTCTGTAGTTATAATAATCACAAATCCCTTTTTTCTGTTCAAATCTCTCGATCACTATTCGTTTGGTGATTCTTCGCATAGCTCGCTGGGACATAACGACCCGGGGAAACACTATTCTCTCCTGATCTTCATTGCATTATGTGTCTGAGCTGTTTTAAGTTTCTTACAGTTGGCCATTCACAAGTGGTCGGCTTGCGTGAGAAAACTTGACGGTTTAGCACGAATCATAGCTGTAATGATTTGCTCAAAATCATAGGGTCTGCAACCACCCATGCTTAATTGCTGAGTGTTGTATGGTCATCAATTCACCATGGTCTATTCCTTGTTGGAATCCAAGAATTGGCTAGCCCACAAGTATATGGATTGTGGTAAAGGCAACTATCCCTATATTTGGTTATCAATTCACCAATTCTAAGAATTGACTAGTCCTGAGCAAACGGCTACAGGTAAAGACAAGTCAAATCCGTTTATATGGTTTCTGGTTTACCTATAAATCAGATGGTTATCAGTGTACCATAGTTTTCGAAATTAAACATTTGGCTACTCCAGTAGAAATGGCTATTGGTAAAGAGACATCAAATCCATTATTTTCAATGATTCACCTCTCACAGGAGTTCACACACCTAGAAGTGATGAGAATAGTATGCAACTGATAAGTATTGATGTACATTATGTCATTTGTTGCTGCAAAGACCTGGCGTTTCAAAGTTTGATCATCATAGAGATGAGATTATTATTGGTTCTTTGCTAATGATGTGAGTAAACAATCCTCTAGTACTGAAATCTCAAAAGATCATTCAAGGTCAGGAAAGTGGAACTTAACCAAGTCAAATTCCAGTTTAGGGGAGGATTGTTGGGAATTATGTGAAGTAGGATTTCTGCTGACATTACTGCCGAAGGTTTCTGCCGAAGTAGAAGCAGAATCTGCTGAAGAAGTGATTCTGCTGAAGAGTACAAGCATTGCCGTGTTACTGCTGAAGGGTGAAAGCTGACTAGGATCAGCATGCGCTTACTGTATTAAATGCTAACTCTCCATATTCTTGTACTGCCCAAGGTTGCATGGGTATAATTGTACTGCTCAATATAGTTTAGTGTATTAGTCATTAAATGCATGCTTGCATGTGTAGTCGATTGGGTAGTAATAGATTAGGGTTCCTTGTTTATAAAAGGAACCTCATAGTTTGTAATAGATAACTAACTCATTCGAAACATAGAGTTTCAGTGAATAAAAAGATCCATAGAGGATCTAAGTGTTCTTAGTTATAACAACTTGTATTTACTTTCCGCTATAGAATACAAGTGTTAGAGACTGTCTATTAGTTTGCTTATGATTACATAGGCAACACTAACGATCCACGAGTGCTAAAGATCTGTCAAGGTCTGAGAGTTTTCAACATGATAAAATGATTAAATGATTTCAAATATCCTATGCACATATTGAGGGGGAGAATTTACCAAAAAAAATCAAAAGGCTTTTTCTAAGGAAATTGTGATCAAAGAAATTATTTCTAAAGAACTCTTGCCTCCTTGTGCTAAACAATTTCATAATCATATGCACATGTTGAGGGGAAGCATTTCAAAAATGATCAAAACAATTAAGGTACAAAATGCTTTGAAATTATATCACAAGTACCTTGATTGATTTTCCAAATGATTTTTCAATTGGTTTCATAAAGGAATGAACAATACCAAAAGAGCGACCAATTTACTTTATGCTTGGTGTTATAAGGATGGTTAGGTTAGGTATTCGTTCCCACGATCCCGCCAGAGCCGGAGGGATCTACCCAGGCAATCCACTAGATAGTGTAGAGTCCTTAGGTATGATGAAAAAATGAGAAAAGTGAGATATGGGAAAAGTGCGGACTGAGATAGAGCTAGAACTGGAATAAACCCAACAAGGTTCTAGTTATGAAGTCTCGGTAAGCACTGAATGGGTTGAAGAATGAAAAAGAAATGAATGTGAAAATGGGTGAAAAGAAATAGCCCTCCAATAATTCAACCTTAGGGCAGTAACCGGGTTCAATACATATACTACTGGTGGTTACTAAGGTAACACTGGTATTGAAGACAAGACGTCATGGACCCAGTGACGCACTGCACTTAACTTCCCAAGCTACTCAAGTTCCTCTTAAAAGGGCTTGTTTCATTCTCACGGGGAACCTACATAATCTATCAACTTTCTCTTAGAGATTGTTGATATTGAAGAAGGAGACCCTCTCCCTAGTCTCCGGCATAGGAAATCAAATGTGCACAATTGAGTCTAGAGCCAAGAGATCATCCACAATATCTCATTAGGACACAAAATTAATGAAGACTTGTTGTTTCACATAATGTGGAAAGTAAGAATATATTAAAAATCCTACGCATTATCCTTGTGGTATTTCCAGAACATCCGAGTGATATGTAAAAGTATTCACGATGAAGATGGAAATCCTTCTAGAGCCAACATCAAACAAGCTCTTGGTGGGTGACATGTGAGATCTTTTCCAAAAGATCAAGCTTGTGACAACTGGATAGAAACGATGGGGAGATTCATTCTTGAATCAACCTTGGTCCAGGAAATGAATTGACGAATACTTTTGGAAAAACCGTTCGATGTGCAAATCTTCTTTTCTCTAGCACATCGAATGTGTATTCATGTTTTCAAACACAAAAAGTATCTCTGATTGAAAAAATACTTTTGGAAAAACCGTTCGATATGCGAATCTCTTCTTTTCTCTAGCACATCGAATGTGTACTCTTTTCAAATACAAAAAGTATTTATGATTGAAAATTGATCTTTCTCATAAAACCTTCGTCGTATTGCAAAACTCTTTCTTCAAGCAATACGCGATTGTTTTCAAATCAATTTTTCATCAATCAGTGAATCTCAATTCGCTGGCTCACTCACTCCGTGTTGTCTTCTTTGAGACGTTTCGGTTTGAGAACAGCTAGAATAGCTGCGAAACCTTGTCAAGGAGATTTTTCGGAGTTATACCTGATCACAGGCAGTACTTTTACTGATCAACGGGGAACAGTGGGCCGTGTACCTCAATTCAACAAAAGTGATCAAAGACACTTTCGTGTGTTTTATTGCTAACTGTTGTTTGCAGGTACATTTGGACGGTTGCAGTTGATCAGAATTGAGGAGTCAATCCAAAGCCGCATGCTCACAGCATCCACACTTAACTAAAAAACATCATGACAAGTGCATATCTACATAACATGGCTTTGATATTTTTATACTATGCTTCTGCTACGCTGCCGCAAATATCATGAACCAGTAAAGCTTCCGCTACTCTGATGGAAAGATGTCATGATCCTGAAAGTGTGAGCTTGTCGGTCCAAAAGTCACAATTTCACATGATGGCAACACAATAAAGGGTGATTCAGAGATTTACTGTGGGTGATGATCTCAAAGAAGCTCGAAGATCATCAAAGATGTGGATCAGTTAAAGGCCTCCACTAAAAGTACAAATCAATGCGGACTTTGAAGAATCACTACTAACGCACAAAGATTGCGGAATTGAAGAATTGAAGTCTACGAGCTCAAGAACAAAGTCAAGAATAGAATGCTAGGATTTGAAATGTAAAACATGGGGTGACCTCCCTTAGGGGGAGATTGTTAGGAATTAGAAAATTCCATGTTAAAGTGTCGGTCACCCCAATTATGGTCTAGCACAAGTTAGCTCGTAGACATGTCGTTTGTTACGTTATTTAGTTGTTTATTAGTTAGTTTGTAGCGTAGATTAGTTTAGTGTAACACCGTGGAGGAAGGACGGGTCTTTACCCACTGTATGCCTGATCCATAGTCCGTCAGGAGGACGTATTACTTGTAACTATAAATACCCCTTCCATCCTTGGAAGGGGTGGAACTAGTGAAGCTAACCTTGCATTTTGTGTATTATTTCTCTCTCTAGTATTCCCTCTCCTCTCTTCATCTCTCTAACCATGGCCTTCTTGTATTATCACCATCCTAGACCACCCGAATCATCTAACAACATAAAATACACGATCCTACATCCTCATATAGAGGACATTGAGGAATCCATGTGGGATGATCACCCCACTAAAGAAGATATTGAAGTGGAGCTCAATCATCTCTACCAAATTTCCAATATGGTGGACTCTCATCTTAGTGATACCATGCAAATGCAAAGTGCTTTGCTAGCCTCCATAATCACCACTCCAACCACCAACACCAACAACTCCACCATTCCACCACCACAAAATCATGAACCATACTACCCTCCTAGACATGGTTGCTCCAATTGTGAGCGGACCGCTCACATTATCGAAAGGACCTGGGTGATGGTCCATGAGCTTCAAGACGAAATGAGGTTCATCCTCAATCACATCCTAGAGCGCATCAATACTCTTGCTCATCCACCACCTCAATAGGAGGGTCCTAGTTTATTTTCTTTAAGCATTTTTATTTTTCTAGGATTTTCTTTGTATTTTTTCTTATAATTTTCTAGGATATTTTTTTTTCTAGGATTTTATTCTTGTACTAACACTTCATTGTGTTCTCTTTTCATGATTTTCATATCATGAAAAATTTTAACAAATGATTGGTGTTTATTATATTGTTGTGGATTGTTAGATGGTGTTTGGAAATGCTTGTGATGATGCTTATTACTAACAATTTCTTTTGTGGCTTTTTCACAATCCAAATATCTTTCTCTTGGCACCCAATTTAGGGGGAGCATTGGTCAAGGGGGAGATAATGGCTCGGGCTCATTACTTATTCCGCCTCGCATCTTCTTTTTGTTGAGACAAAAAGGGGGAGAAATATTATAGAACTTGGTTAAATTTGACTTTTATAAAAAGTCAACTGCAACATCATACTTCAACTAATGAAGACTTTGACTTTCTAATGAAAAGTCAACTGCATACTTTGACTTTCTGAAAAGTCAACATCATGTCTAAATTGGACATACTTGCATTATCTTTTTGACTTTCTAATGAAAAGTCAACTGCATACTTTGACTTTCTGAAAAGTCAACATCATGTCTAAATTGGACATACTTGCATTATCTTTCAAGTTCTAAAACTAATATTTTTATAACTCTTGTACAATCTTTACATCTTTTATAAAAATAAAATTTATATTTTGTCCTAAACAAAAAGGGGGAGATTGTTAATACAAATATCGTCATTAAACGTTATTTATATTTTATGATCTTTACCTAAGTTTTGTTAACGACAAAAGTAAATTTAATTTTTATAAAGCTTAAAGCTTGTCAAGTTTAATAGATATTAAAACAAGCTTTTCAAATAATATCTTCATCACTCAAGCATTTACATTTTGATTGATCATATTTTTTATATGACTCTAAACCATAATGTATGTTAATATTTTTAGATCAAGAATGTTTTAGTTTCTTAAAACCAAACATTACATATGTATTTACATTTTAAACATATTTCTAAAAATAGAAAACAACACATGACATCATGTAATGCATCATTAAAATCCTTAGAAGATTTTACTAGATAATTTGTGTAGATATAGACTCTACATATTTTACACAATCTTGGACAGATATGGTTAACTTTGGTAAGATTTTGGTGATCTTGTTGTTAGACCCCGGCGGCACCAAAACTTAACACGGACGGAACCCTTTTGAGGGATCCGTGGTCCGTGGTGCCTGCTGAGCATTTTGGCTATAAATAGCAAAGCTAAACCAAGTTGTTTTCTCATCCCTTTCTATCATATTCACATACATTCCTTCTCTCTAACATTTCTAACTCAGTTTCATATCATAATAGTGATCTCTTTTGTAGCAAAGAAGATCAAGGCATATTCAAGCTTCAATAAGTTGTTGGAAGTCTTGTTTGTTTGTTGTTGTATGATCTAGTGTTGATTCATACATCATTGTTGTACCAAACCATCATAATCTTGTGAGTGTGAGTGGTTAGTATTTTAGTCCTTAAAATACATTGTGTGTGGGAGTGGTTGTACCCTTGAAAAGAACTCGACATCTAGCTTAGTATCGGAAATAGTGTGTAAGCGAAGTGTAAAGGTTTCTCCGCTGGTGAAAGGAGCTTGTTGACTAGTGAAGTTAAACTCTCGAGTGTGAGACTCGGGGAGTGGAGTAGGGCAAGGAAAAAGAGTCCTTATAGACCGAACCACTATAAACAACTTGTCGTGGTTTGATTGTTTCTTTCCTTATCTACTCTTTATATATTGTTTGCATATTGATTATCATTCACTAACATATCTAAGATCAATATCAATTGATCTTTCAATAAGTTTCAAAACAAAGTTTTTAATCGGTAAACTATTAAACCCCCTTCTAGTTTTCCACAAATCTCATAATTCCTTCACTGTTTTACAACCCGCGACTTGTAATATCACATCTTCGTTCAACGCTTGATAAAGGAAGGCAGTCGTTGCATTATCCCTTTTATCATCTGCTTGTGTATCTTCCTTAGGTTCTATCATTTCCCATTAACCTTGTGCTTCAAGTATAACCTTAATTTGAATTGACCAAACTGTGTAGTTTGTCAATTTCAACTTAGGGCATTGATAGTGTATCATAGGTGTTACGGGTATTTGTGTGATTAAAGTGGTATTAAGATCGTCGGTAGACATCCTAATTGTGCGTACGATCTTCACTTTCTAATGTTGGGATTTTCTTAATAATAGTATGGGATATCTAATAGTACGGTAATAGAAATAGTTTTCGGGAATCCTAATAATACGAAGAATAAACTTCTATACTACTAGAATGATAGAAATCTAGAAACTTTGATTTCTAACCTTAACGTCGTGTTAGAAACACAATTGTATTCCCTTTGTGTGTTGGTATGTAACCTCTTTCTCACGTTAGTATCACCACAAGTATCAAGTCGATACTTTTGTCTCGTTGTTGTTTTGTCTCATGTCGACCACAATTTGCTATCCACAGAGAATACGAGACTTCCTTTTTCTTTTGTGTGTCGTTTTCAATTCTGTCCCACAACCCAAACGAGTACTTTTCTTTTCGTTCCGGTGTTACTAACTTGTTCCTCACGTTGGTGTATTTCCTTCTTGTGTTGACTTGAAACTCGTACCCCCAAGCAAACCCAAGAAACTTAATGTTGTTCTTCTCGGTATGCTTCCAAATGAAAAAAAATAGTTTTCGTTGTTGTTGTTTGTTTTTGTTCGAATTCCAAATCCTTTCCACAAAATCCTAGAACCCTTTTTGTTCTTCTCGGTTTAAAAAAAACGAAAGTTTTTTTTCGTTGTTGTTGTTGTTTTGTGTCGCGTCCAAACGTTTTCAACAAAACAAATCCTTAGAACCTTTCCTTTTGTTCTTCACGGTATTCCTCCTAAACAAATCCAAGCGTTTTGAGTTTTTCTTTTCCTTTGTGTCGTTCTCAAACGTTACCCACAAAGTTCTTCCACTCGTTATACAAAGCATTGTGTCCTTATTTCCTTCTATGTCGTGTTATAACAAGCAATCCCACAGAATTCCTCTCGCTAGCCTTTTCCTTTTCGGTACCATGCTGCTTATCAAGCGTCAATGTGTTTTCCACTTCCTTTGTGTCGCGTTCCAGCAATCCCCATAAAGTCCTTCTACAATGTTGTCTTTCCTTTCTTCCTTTGTTATTGCGTTATGCAGTCATTAACAAAGTGTTCCACCAATTCATTTGGCGTTCACGTTTGCAACCTTACACAAGGTCTGATCGTGCACTATCTTCCTCGCGTTTCCAAATTATTCAGGTGTTTTTCTATTTTGAAACAACACGTTTTATCCACCGAGACTCTCTTGTTCCCAGCGTGTTCTTTCCTTCCTTTTCGTTCACTGTTTTGGTATCAAACAAGCGTTCGATCAATGTAGGCTCTGATGCCAATTGTTGTCCCTAGTTATTGAGTCGAAACAAGTTGCAAATAATACTGAATAATTGTATATATCGTCTAACATAAATCTGTTACATGACCTTCGATTATATAGTGGTTCTGCGAACCATTGTGTCTATTCGGCTGGAACACATAACCGAAAATAACTAACTAATAACTACCATAATTACCTTTAACCGCTAAACGGTTATTAACTAACTAATGAACGGGTTTAGCCCTTGGGCTTTAGTTTATTGCATAAGTGGCAGGAGCAATGTCGAAATTATGTCCACACAACTCCCCATTTCTATTTTTCCATATAAGTCAATCAGACTTCCATAACATTATATAGTTTTGCCAAAGGCCTAATTCCTACGTATTTGTTCCATAAATTTATTATTATTATATGTACATTGTGAGTAGTGATGACTAGATAGTAATGCGAGTGTAAATCGTAACCCTTGCAAGTGTTTGTGCACGGGAATGGATATATTCATGGATCATGGGTTACACGAAAGATCTGAGAAGTCGAAGACAACAACCTGTTACTTTCGATAAACCAGAATTGAAGTTTTAATGTATTAGGATAAGAGTTATGATGCTACATCGACAGTGATCACGTACATTCATAGGGTAGTTTCCTTTTGGAAACTTTTGATGTATGTGAATGGATAATGAGCAACATGACGATCTTAACAACAGAAGTCAAATAATCTTTTTGCTTTATTGTTTTGTCAAAGTGTAAGTATTATATAAGAATTTAAGGTGCTATGTGGTCATAAAAGAACCGTTATCACTTATGAAGTCAGTGGCATCTTTTAGAAAAGGCAGATTTGCCTTTTGAATCATCTTCAACTACAATGGTGTCAAATGCCATCAGCCTCTTTAGTTGTAGGACCATGTGTTATGTTTGTACTGTGTGCATGCATGGAAGAAATACTTTTCCAATAATATATCTTTATACGGTTAACTTTAGGAAAAGTTAAGCATTACATGTGGTAACAACTTAGACAATTACCGGGTGTAATGACGGGGGTGATCAGTCAACGTCACGTTATTCTCTTTCCCTTCACCTTCTCATTACTTTTATCCTCGTAACAATTAATCACCCTTCACCATTTAACTATACCTCAAGAAAATACACTCACGCAAAATAGTCCCTCACGAGTCACTGGTGGTCTCCACTACAAACAGATTTGCAAACTGCAACTCAAACATCTATTATTAGTATATCACAGTGACCTGTAATCTAGGTTAAAATATCATAAAATAATGAGAATTGAGAATATCTATTTGATGACGATTCTAGTCAAAATATTTCAAGGCCCACAATTCCACAAATTGTTGTAAAGATTTCAAAATGACGATCTATTTGTTAATTTTTCATAGATTGCGAATCATGGTACTTGTGGATGAACAATATATTGATAAACTATCTGAGTATGCACAATCAGAATGTGTGCAGGGACTCGTTTTTGTAACAGAGAGGGTGGGAACTTTCTGTGATAAACACACTAATATTGATATATTCCACACTAAACAAACGTTTACAACGGTATCTATTTATACTATGTCAAACGGTGTTATTGAACCGTTGTGACTCTTCTACAAGGCATGCATCTAATCGACACATCCATTCCTACTTTACACGAAGTAAACTACTTTACAATTATTAACTATCTAATCTACACTATTGGTCCTTCGACTTTCAAAGACATATAATTCTTGATTATTTCAAGTCCAACATTTACTCCCCTAATCAAGAAATTATATTCTTCATACTTTTTCACTCTGTTCCTTGTTCATCCTACTTGCAGTCTCGTTCCTTCTTTTATTATTGTCCTGATCGCTTTGTTAACTTCTGGTCTAATCATGTTCAGTTTCCTCTTGTTTCGTTTCATGGATGATCCTTTTGATCATTCTTCAAGTGCTCCATCCTTCACTCTCTTTCCCTTCTGGTCTTGCAGGTCCATGGCCAAGCCATCATTGCTTGCGTCTCCTACATCTTTGACTTTTCACCCCAAGGTACGTTAGCAGTTTCATGGCAGACTACACTTTTTTTTTCCGGTATTGTATCAAACTTGCAATGAACATAATCTTCTTCTTTGGTTTCCACAACAGCCTTCTATCAAAGCAAGTCGTTTTGCTTTCCTTCTTTCTTCACTAATACCCCACGGTATTAATCCATCGTCTAAACAAATGAATTTGTTTGTCGTTGCCGCTGTTGCTTGTTTCTTTTTCCGCGATCACTTCCTTGACTGCAATTGATCTCGCAACCATGCTTTCACAGGTTTCTTAGTTTTTTTTTCTTCTTCTTCCAGGATCTTTAAACCATGGGCTCTGATGCCATGTTAATTTTTCATAGATTGCGAATCATGGTACTTGTGGATGAACAATATATTGATAAACTATCTGAGTATGCACAATCAGAATGTGTGCAGGGACTCGTTTCTGTAACAGAGAGGGTGGGAACTTTCTGTGATAAACACACTAATATTGATATATTCCACACTAAACAAACGTTTACAACGGTATCTATTTATACTATGTCAAACGGTGTTATTGAACCGTTGTGACTCTTCTACAAGGCATGCATCTAATCGACACATCCATTCCTACTTTACAGGAAGTAAACTACTTTACAATTATTAACTATCTAATCTACACTATTGGTCCTTCGACTTTCAAAGACATATAATTCTTGATTATTTCAAGTCCAACACTATTGACCCCCTTTACACCATGTTCTGATGTGCATAAAGTATGCTCTCTCCTAGTTGGTGAAATGAGTAAATGACCAAATAGCCCCTTGGACCATTTATAAATTTGGCCTTCATCAGTTCACTTATTCAAACATCCATAAGTCATAACATTAATCAACTCAACAAAGTACCAAAACTCATTTTTATTTATCTTTTTCTCTCTTACAAAAATGGCTAATAGAATTGATCTTAACGACACAGCTAGCATTGGAGGAACATCATCTAGCTGCTCTGAATGTTCGTCACCTTCATCCATCCCCGACTATGAAGTGTACCCAAGAATAAGTAGTGGAGAACGCCGAAGCAAGAAATGGAAGAAAATGTTGAAGAAGTTGGTTCAAGAAAGCAAGAAAAGCATCTATGGATCTTCCAAGCCTATAGTATATCGATATGATGCTGTTAGTTACTCGCTGAATTTTGATGAAGGAAATCATAGTGATGAATACTCTTTGTAAAGTCGAATTTTCATTTAGGTTGTAAATGATATATTATGATTTAACAAATTTATGTGCAAATCATTTTTTTTTAAACAATCTTATTCTTGGAACTGTTCCAGAAGATTACGTATTATACTTTGTGGACTTGTGCAGTTGTGCAAACATGAAGCATGCATAAGACATAGACTAAAAATCTAAAACCATTTATTGATTTTATTCATAAGAATCAACTGTTTCAACAAATTTTGAAATAGAAGATGGAAGATTTGGATATGAATTTAGAATTTCAAATGGTAATAATATTAGCAACTTACAATAAAGCAAAAGCCATTCAAGTTTAGGACAATAACAAAGCAGCGATAAGTATATTCTTTCGATCCCTTGTAAGTTTACATTAACAAATAATAACCGAAATGAGCATGACTTCACCTCCTAGATAATCAGTTCTCGGAACTTTTTGAATTTAACGTTATGTCATTCCCACCCACAGAACGATATGCATCAATCTGTATGTCCAAACATTTCCGCGCCTTTCAATAGTTGTTCCAAGGGCGAATTGTTGACCGAAAATATTTTATTAAGTTATATATTTTCCTTCATTTGTTGAAATAAACTGGTAGTTCTTTAACTCGTCGACACTCTCTTGATCTGCACAAGATGGGCATGGAATAGAGTTAAATCAAGATGATTTTTTTTTTCCTTATTTGGTGTAATTTTATTTCACGTACAATCAATTCTGTCAATATAGTTCTCATAAAATTAACACGACTCAAACCCTCGACAAAATTAACCATCAGGCCCATATCTGCGGAAGCCTGTATTTTGCAACAGTAGGATCTACATTCTGTCATTCTACCAGTTCTTATAGTTGGGCCCTACTTGGGCTAAGTAATGGTTAGAGCTAAACCACATATCCTAAGTTAATGTTTAACTTTCTTATTGTAAAATAGTTGTTTATTTTGAATATTGATTACTCTAATAAAAATTTTAAACTGTAAAGACGTAATATTATTAGCGGTACTCTGTACTGATTACATTTACATGTTTTTAAAATTGTGTGCTTTTTAGATGTGAAAAATAATTTTCCAACTAAACGAATTGAATATCTATCTAAACTAATATACCACACTTTTTTCCACTATCTAATATATTTTTCATATAATATAACTAAGACTCACAGTCTGATACGTGACATAGACTGACATTTAGCAAGTTTTCAAAGAAATTTATGTGTGTATAAAATATTTATAAAAAATCGTTAACATATTTGACCTTGTATGTTATTAGCCCAATGAGCTTTAAGAAGAAGTCTAAATGAATTTAAGGGACATGTTTGTTACGTAGTTTTTTTTGGTGATATAAGTTTTTTGTTTCAAAAATAATCTTTTTTAAAACATATAGCTCCGTTTGTATATATCAATTTCAAAGCTTTTATTTTAAACAAGTAGTTCCAAAATGAAAAGCTGATTCATGAAGCTTTTAAAATATTCGGAGCTGTTAAAACATAAAATTACTGTTAACAGCTTATAATTACATTTAACAGAAAAAAAAAGATATAGCTTGTAGCTTATGTTAACAGCTTTGCAGTTTACAACTTACAGTTTGCAATAATTACTTATCTAATACATTAATTACTTGTACAATTGTATTATTTATTTTTTCCCTCCAAATTACCACCAATCAATTTTTAAAATTAACCAATCAAATCATTAGGTACATTTAAAGTCATAATTAGTAGGCACAACAATCATTTTTCTTAGACTATTTCTTTTAAAATACCTATATATAGATTTTTTAAAAATCTTATTAAAGATTTAAGGTATACTTAATTTCATATATACGAAAAATTGAAATTCTTACTCTTATTTTGATGTTTAACAATGGTTAAATCTCCATCATCCATATAGTTTGATCTAATGATGAGGATTAACCTAAGCTTTAAAAATAAACTTAAGTTCACGTTTTTTTCTAATCATTTTTTTTTTTTTTTTTTTTTCACTTTTCTTTTTGTCTATTTCTTTTATAAAAAATAAAATCACGTTTTCTTTATAAATTCACTTTATTATTTTTTTTAATTCACGATTTTTTTTAAATCGCGAATTTTTTTAAATTTACGTTATTCACGTTTTTTTCTTCGATTTCATACGTTTTCGTCCGTTTTCATACGTTTTCGCCCGTTTTCATAGGTTTTCGTCCGTTTTCATTCGTTTTCATACGTTTTCTTTCATTTTCGTCCATTTTCATACGTTTTCTTTCATTTTCGTCCATTTTCATACGTTTTCAAACGTGTTTTTACACTTTCATATGTTTTTGTCCGTTTTCATACGTATTCATCCGATTTATTATGTTTTCGGCCGTTTTCATACGTTTCTAGCTATCACAAGTGATATTCTGTGATATTCAGAATATCACAAAGAATATCACTTGTGATATTATGAATATCACTTGTGATTTTCTGGATATCACTTTGTGATTTTCTGAATATCACTTGTGATTTTCATGTTACAAAATATTAGTTGAATAACTTGTGATATTCAGATAATCACTTGTGATATGATATTCTGAATATCACAGAATATCACTTGTGATATTCTGAATATCACTGAACATCACTTGTGATATTCAGAAACGTATTGTTGAACTCACACAGACCTTGATAGATCTTAAGAACTCGAAGATCGTTAGTGTTGCCTATGTAATCACAAGCAAACTAATAGAAGATCTCTACAACTCGTATTGTAGCGGAAAGTAAATACAAGTTACAATAACTAAGAACCTTTTGATCCTCTATGGATCTTTTGATTATCGAAACTCTATGTTTCGGATAGTTTACAAGACTTGAAAGACTTGAGAAAAACTTATCTATTACATACTAACATGGTTTCTTATATAGGCAAGAAACCCTCATGAGCGTTGACAATGTACGCTTCTACTACTAAACTAGACCAAGCATGCTTCTAGACAAGCATGCAACTAATCATATTGTTTATTCTGATAAGCTCTACATAATACGGCGTCAACCTATACATACGGCGCTGACTTTTACTCTATACTGAGCTTATCTCTCCTACGTGGATTCACACTTTCAGCAGCAACACGATATCTGTTTTAACACTTCTGCTGAAGTGGGACTTCAGCAGAATCCATTCTTCTTCGGCAGAATCCATTCGGCAGATGCTTCGGCAGAATCAGTAGTTTACCTTAATTCCCAACAATCCTCCCCTAAACTGGAATTTGACTAGGTTAAGTTCCAGTTTCCTTGATAGATCGATAATGCTGTTGAGGATTGTACCAGTTTACAACAAATTTCCAGGCAAGATCCTTCCCTTATCTTAAACACTTCTGAGCTATTGATGGCCAGAATCTTGAGGATCAGCAACAAAGATTCAGAAGAAGAACATCTCTATGATGACGGAACTGTGAAACACCAGATCTTTGCAGCAACCTATGACATCATGTACATCAACACATATAAGTTCAATACTATTCTCATCACTTCCAGGTGTGTTAACTCCTGTGAGAGGTGAATCATTGAAATTAATGGATTTGATGTCTCTTTACCAATAGCCATTTCTACTGGAGTAGCCACATGTTTGAGTTCGAAAACTATGGTACATTGATAACCATTTGATTTATTGGCAAACCAGCAACCATATAAACGGATTTGTCTTGTCTTTACCTGTAGCCGTTTGCTCAGGACTAGTCAATTCTTAGAATTGGTGAATTGAGAACCAAATATGGATTCAGTTGCCTTTACCACATGCCATATTCATGTGGGCTAGCCAATTCTTGGATTCCAAAGAGGAATAGACCATGGTGAATTGATGACCATACAACCCTCAGCAGTTAAGCATGGGTGGTTGCAGACCCTATGATTTTGAGCAAACCATTACAGCTATCAACAGATTTGATGTGTCTTTACCAAAGTTGTACCCTTTGGACTAGCCAACTCTTTGACATACACAAGGTACATCAGGTGAGTTAAAAACCAGCTGTAATGGACAACAAACAAACCTGCAAAAAAGTTAGTTTTTTTTTTTTTTTTTTTTTTTTTTTTTTTTTTTTTAACTAAGAAATCAACACAAGAAAAGACAGGTATATACATAAAACAGATAAGAAGCAACAAAACAAAGTAATGCAGATGGTACCCTGTGTCCAGATATGGTTGAGGATGAGGCCTATTGCAGTTGTTGAAGTTGAGTCTTGATCAATCCTACCAGTGTTAGAGCAGACTGTCTTTCATTGCCCACAGGATCTGGAGGAATTTCCAATTTCTGACTCAGCATCTTTTCCATAAGTCTTTTGGGCAAAGGATACTTTCTTTCAGAAAACATGCAGACAGTGATTCCACCCTTAGTTTCAAGAACATGCACACGAGGGAGAGGATAAAATCTCCAGGATGTAAGCTTCCACTGATGTGAGTTTTCCCAAATGGAAGATGCTTTGCTATTAGGAATGTGGGAGTTTAACAGAACTTGGAGATCTCCTGGTAAGAACATCCCAGAACCTTGTGGTTCCTTGTTGCAGTAATAGGTGGTAACTCGAGTGAACAGAGAAAGTAAGTCTGCCCTGTCTACCAAGTGTAGAATTTCCTTTAGAAAGGTGAATTCCATTGAAGTGGAGTCCCTTCGTTGAAGAACATTCATTTCATCATCCTTTAATTTCCAATCTACCACCTCATCTGAATTTCCATCAGGAAAATCAGCAGCAGACCCTTCTATTATGAAAGTTGAGTCATCAGCTTCAAGATCCAAAGGAGATCTTTTGGCCATTCTCTTCTTCCTTCTTCCAGGTTTATAGATTTCTCTAGAGGGAGCATTTTCATCTTGAATATTCGTTGTAGGACTTGAAGAGGTAGAGGGAGATTTAGTTGGAACAAGAAGAGCATTCATCCTGTGAATCATCTTTATTGCCCTTTTTGTTTTTGTTTCTGCGAGATCAGCTTCCTTAGCTTTAGAGGCTTCTTGTGTGTCAATGATTGTCACAGATGAAGTGGGAGCTGATATATTTGGTGCTTCAGGAGAAATGGAATGTGGTTCAGCAGATGGACTCTTGGCAGTAGAAGAAACAACTTCAGAAGTTGCTTCAGTAGGAATGACTGAAGATGATTCCTTGGCAGGGGCATCATCAGTCTTGAGTCTTTTGGCTTCTGGAGCAGCTTCATTCTCTGAAATCCTTCTTAAGTTTGTAGATTGTGCTGAAGATGATGATCTGTCCTTCATGATTTGGTTATATTTGCGAAACAGGACATGATCAGGAAATGCCATGACTTGTTTCATAGTTAACCCAGAGTTGTACATTGAGCATTGGTTCTTCACTACCCTTCTTATTTCAGCTTTAGAAGGAGGTTTGTCTTTGGCCTTCTGAGCTTTGATGGCCCTCTTTTGTGCGATGGCTTCTTGCTTCCTTTGTCTTCCCTGAGCCATCATTCGCTCCACATAATTGTCACTGAGGAAATCTCCACCTAGTATACTTTGAGCTAGAGAAGGTCTTGAAATGACTTGCTGAGTTAGAATATCCCAGTGTTCAGCAGGCATCTGAACCCTCATTGTATCCAGTTCTTTTCTTCTCTCAGGAGTTAAAGATGAAAAGTCCTCTGTTTGGAGTTGATTAGCCAATGCTACACTTTCCTTTGACTTCTCAAACTCAGCCAATCTACTAGCTTGACCTAGTCTTTCCTCCTCACTTACCAGGTCTGGACCAAGCTCATCTTCAATTACTATATCTTTCCCTTTGTCATCAGGCTTCTTGGCACACTCTTCTTTGGTTAAATCAACGACAGGAACTTCGGTAGTTGTCTCTAAGTCCACATGTTGATGCAGATTTTCAATTGGAGTGGTCAAAGCAGCAATGTCAGACAGATCGGCTGAAGGTGAAAGGTCTGTTGATTCTTGAACTGATGAAGATTGATTAGGATATGAAGATGCATCCTCCATAAGCACATCAGCAGATGCATCCTTATCAACCCCAGGTTCCTTTGAAGCTTCAGAAAAAACCTTATGAGAAAAGGATCCCCTTCTTCTTTTGTAAAGGACAGGTTCCTTCTTCCTTGAGAAAGTAGCAGCTACTGATGCAGGATCATTGAGAGAAACATCAACCAATATCTCCAGAGACTCAAAATGAGGTACTTCTTGTTCTTCATCAGAAGAAACCACAAGTTTCCTTTTGGAGCTCCCTTTGAGTTTGTCCTCTAAGTCTTTGACTTGATTCTACAGATCTTCAATCTTACTTCCAAGAGAAGACTTGGTATCTGCAAGCTCCTTTTTCAGACTAGTGACCTCAGCAGCATACCTGTTGACAAGAGCATAGACAGATGAGAGTGTAATAGGGTCCTCAGCTCCACCAGCAGATTGCTCTGTGGTAAGGGGAGCTTCATTGGACCTTTCAGTAGAATCATGGTCATGTTCAGTGTGAGGAAGATCTTCATAGAGAGGATCCCTAACAGAACTTGGTGTGGGTAGTCTATTAGGATCTGATTCAGCTTGAGTAAGTAGTGTGGGTGTTGGACTGGGACAAGGTGGTTGGTCATGAGCAACTTGAGTTGCTTCAACAGATGATGAGGGGCCCTCATTAAAGTTAACTAATGGATTACCATCAGTAGCACCAGGTGAGGAAGGAGGATTATGAGCCACATTCTCCTCATCAGCAGCCTCATTACTTTGGGGCAACATGGCTGCTAGCAATGGATGATGTTCCCCCTGAAAGTGGGTTTTCATTGTAGCATACAATTTAGCAGTTAAAGAGCCTATGGGATAGAAAGATTTGGCTTGGGTAGAGGTGTCTAATATAATTTGTAAAAACCTTGGGTACATTAAAAATTTTCCCTTTGTCTTTTGAATATTTTCAACCATGTTTTCGAAAATATACTTAGAAAAATTGAAAGTTACCCCTTGAGAAAGACACACAATACCATATCCCAGTTTGGTAGAGAACTGGTCCCATCCTCCAGTCTTGTTGCTTATGCATTGAAGCAACGTGTGAACCAGGAACCTCCACTTCGGGCAAAGTTCCTTTTTCAGCCACATATCAGTCCTTGTACCACGATAGCCAATTGCCCTTAACCCATTCAGCACATCTTCCTGATTAGAGTAAAATACTCCATCATCATCTTCCAAGTGAAGCTTCCTCCTAACTAGGTCCTCTGTAACTATGTACTCTGTTTCATCAATCACAGCCCTAATCTCTGTCTCACTCTTCTTCTCAGCAGATGCCCAAAATTGAGTGATCAGTGATTCATATATCTCATTAGGAGAATGAGTTAGAGCATAACAAATCTTTGACCTTTTCAGGAATTCCACCATTGGTTCATACAAATCATATCCCTTGCCATTTCCTAGAAATGCAACTTTGTTGTGATCATGTTTAAATTCAAGATCCATGAGGAATATGAGTGTTTAGGGTTATGATTTTGAAAGGGTGAGTGTTTGTGAAAGTGGAATGAGAGGGAATTTGTTTGTTCTGAAGATAGTGAAGGTGGATTGAGTTTTTGCCCAAATTAACGTCAAAGAAAAATTTACCGTTTGGTTGACCATTGCTGACGTGTATAACATTTTTGACCCAACCCAAAACAATACTTCAGCAGCAACACATGATCAATCTACTGAAGTTATAACTTCAGCAGAATGTATCAAAGATAAGAATATCTTCAGTAAGTTTCTAGAATTACTGTGCCACCCACTTGCATTAAACTCATTGAACCTCGAACCCGTCTATAAAATGATCCCAATGTAACTCATTACTTCATCAAGATCCCCAAATAATTACCACAAACCCTAGATGCAAAATAGCCCCAATTAACACAATTGTACCATGAATACCAAACCTGAGATCATAGATCTCACTTCCTCATCTTCATCATCCTCTTCATCATCATCAAGTGGTGAATCAAACCCATGGTTCCATTACTTTCCTCAACCCTATCCACGACCAAATAAATCACCCTTTCTCCCTTCTTCAGAAGATGACAGTGTAGTGAATCCAAGTGAATCTGCTGATGATTCTGATGACTCCTATAAGGAGGGAACATCTAACTCCCAACCTCCAGCACCTCGGTCTCAACAAAGACCTCGTGCCAGGAATCCGCCACTCCCCAAAGATAGAGAGGTGGTTCTTGGTCTCACTGCGCCATCTTTTGGTGCATGAACACACATCGTATAGTAGAAGGGCTTATGGAGGGTGGATCGATTGCATTTTGGTTGAAATGAATAGATGAAGCACAAAGGACACGTTATTTTTCTCCGTCATCCTGCGTGGTCATCGTCATCATCAATCGTTTGCATCAATCCATCCTTCCATTTTGGTCCTTAGCATCTTCATCGAGTTGGTCATGCATATCCAACCAGCCAGTTAAGCGGAATGGGTGGTTACGCAAGACCTACAAAAGCAAAGCCAGCATCAAATGCATATCCAACATTCACTTAGATTTCGGAATGAAGGATATACACTAGATTAGGCTAAGCTTAAGTGTACAGCTCGTATCTTGAAGATGCATAGTAGTAGGTTGACTTTATGTAAGCTGTAAGTTGTAAACTGTTTCTTGAATGAATGAATGAACAATTTGACTTCAATCTCTTATCTTCAGTATAATCAAATTGTATGCTTCAGTACTTTTGCTTTCAGAAGAAACCAGCAACGCTCTTTTAGCTAACTTGACCATGTACCATTGAGTCACACTTTGATGAATTAGAACTTGATCATGGGATGGACAAACTGCAATCCAGGCAACTGCAAAACAGACATAACACAACACAAGAACAACACAAAGACAAGCTAACAAATAATTAGACAGTTAGTGTAAGCAAAGAATTATAAACACCATAGGCAAAAATGCAAATAGAGAAAATCAAAAAGATAAAATCTATTAAATAAACGCTATCACTATTGGCAAAATGATGTTTTTACAAACCTAATGAAAGAAGCAAATTTTGAAAAAGGTAAACAGTTTATAGAACAAAATATGACACAAACAGAATGTGCAGAGTTTGTACAAAATCCTCCCCTGAGGCATATGCCTCCCCTGAGGCCTATGCCTCCCCTCAAACTATGCAGTCAAGGGTTTAACATGCCAATATTGACCACGAGGTGTTGAAACCTTGGTCCATCAAACGCTTTTGTTAACAGGTCTGCCACATTATCATCAGTATGAATTTTAACCACTTTTATCAAATGTTTTTCAAATGTATCTCGTATAAAGTGGTGCCTGATTTCAATGTGTTTTGTTCGACTGTGAAAAACTGGATTTTTGACTATGCAGATGGTACTTTGGTTATCTATATGAATTGTAGTGTTCATAAAGTTGTACCCAGAGTCCAGCAATTGGTTCTGAATCCAAAGGACCTGTCCACAGCAATTTGCAGCAGCAACGTACTCTGCTTCAGTAGTTGAGGCAGCCACAATGGTTTGTTTCTTGCATTGCCAAGAAATCAACCTCTTGCCTAGAAATTGGCAGCCTCCAGTTGTGGACCTTCTATCCAGATTTGTACCAGCATAATCACTGTCACTATATGCTTCCAACTTGAAAGGAGACTCTTTTGGGTACCAAAGGCCTAATAGAGGTTGGCCTTTGAGGTACTTAAAGATCTTCTTGACAGCATTTAGATGGGAAGTAAGTGGAGTGACTTGATGTCGAGAACAAACACTCACAGCAAATGTAATATCAGGTCTTGAAGCTATCAGATACATCAATGAACCAATCATGGACCTGTACAGATGAACATTCACAGGTAGGTCTGGTTCATTATTTGCTTTAGTCTTTGGAGCTTCATAAGGTGTTGTGGCAGTCCTAACACCTTCCATACCAAACTTCTTCAAAATGTCCCGCACATATTTATCTTGACTGATAAAGATGCCATCCTGTTTCTGCTGAACTTGGAGACCCAAAAGGAAAGTAAGCTCTCCCATAGCACTCATTTGAAATTCACCCTTCATTAGTTCCTCAAATTCCCTGCACAAAGCTTCGTTTGTGGAGCCAAAAATAATGTCGTCCACATAAACTTGCACAAGAATGATGTCTGAATAATTCTTCTTTAGGAACAGAGTTTTATCAATAGCACCTCTTCTATAGCCATGCTTCAGCAGGAATGATGAAAGCCTAGCATACCAAGCTCTTGGTGCCTGATGTAAGCCATAGAGAGCTTTAACAACTTTGTAAACATGATTTGGGTGATCTGGGTCTTCAAAGCCCTTGGGTTGAGTGACATAGACCTCCTCTTCAATCTCACCATACAGAAAATCACCCTTGACATCCATCTGATACACCATGAAACCCATGTAAGAAGCATACGCCAAGAAAATGCGAATTGCTTCAACTCTGGCAACAGGTGCAAAAACTTCATCATAATCAATCCCTTCCTCTTGTCTGAAGCCTTGAGCTACCAACCTTGCTTTGTTTTTGATCACAACACCCCTAGCATCTCTCTTATTCTTTAGAATCCACTTTGTTCCAATGGCATATTTGCCATCAGGGAGTGGAACCAAAATCCAAACCTGCTGATTGTGAAATTGCTGCATTTCTTCTTGCATTGCTTCGAGCCAGCTTGAATCATTAAGAGCTTGAGAAACACTAGTTGGTTCCACTTGAGAGAGAAAACAAGCAAACAGACAATGTTTGAAGTCTGTGTGATTGTCTCTTTGCTGGTTGGAGACATAAGAGAGAAAAGCAATCTGCCCAAATTGAGGACTTGTTATAGCCCTACGAGTTCTAACAGGTGCCAGAAGATCACCTATGATGTTGGATTGAGGATGAGCAATGTTGATCCTCTGAGTGGCAGTGGGGTTTACTTCAATGGATGAATCAAGATTAGTGATTGTTGGTTCAAAGTCAGCATCATAAGAGGGTGAAGTGAAAATGCCAGCTTTGGGTTGGTGATTTCCAAGATCGGAGGGTTTTGGAAAGCGTGTATGAGGTTCTCCAAAGTCTGAAGACACTTGAGAAGGATCAGCATAGCCTTCAGCAGATTTGGTGAAGGTAGGTGTGACAGAGTCAACTTCAGCAGACACGAGGTTTCTACTGATTCCTTCATTAGCTACCCCTTCTTTCAGTTTCTCTGCTTCAAGCTTGGCAGCAAATTCTTGAGTCTGAATCCTAGCAAGGTCTTCAGCATAATGAGAGTCATCTTCATCACTCGTATCAGCAACATCCTTGGAGGTTGTACCTGCAATATCGTTAGGGGAGAAAGAAGGCACAAGTATGGGTTGCTCATCATCTTCAAACTCATTTTCAGAGTCATCATCTAAGGGACCTGCATTGTTAGTTGGAGACTCTTGAGGACTTGCATTTTGGTTAGCCAAATGTCTGTGGTAACCTAGATAATCAGTTAAGTAGTCAAGATCAAAGGACCATGTATGACCCTGTCCTTGAACATTAGGCTTATCTTCCAAAAATCTCAGGTTCAACGTCTCCTCTATCTTCTTGGCTTGCAAATTGTACACCCTGTAGGCCTTACTATGAGATGAATAACCCACAATATAACCATCATCAGCCTTCTCATCAAACTTTCCCAACTGATCACTTGTGTTCAGAATGGTCACTTGACAACCAAACGGTTTTAGGTAGTGAATGACAGGAACCTTTCCAAAGAGAAGTTCATATGGTGTTTTGAGTTGTGGTCTTGTAATGGAGACCCTGTTTAGCACATAGCAAGCTGTGCCAACAGCTTCAGTCCAGAACATAGTGGGGAGTTTAGAGTCTGCAAGCATAGATCTTGCAGCCTCTATTAGGGTCCTATTCTTTCTTTTAGCCACCCCATTTTGTTGTGGGGTTCTTGGATTACTATAGTCCCTTTTTATACCTTTTGACCCACAGAGTTCTATAAGAATAGCATTTTTGAACTCTGTCCCATTATCACACCGAATACCCTTGACCTTTTTGTTCAACTGATTTTCAACGAGAGTGATGAATTCAGACAGCACTTGAGATGTTTCATCTTTGGTTCTGAGAAAGAAAACCCAACAAAATCTACTATAGCCATCAGTGATTACCAAACAGAAGTACTTATGATCAATGCTTCTGACTTGAGTTGGACCAAACAGATCCATGTGGAGCAACTGAAGAGGTTCAGTAATGATGCTCATAGCATTGATAGCTTTGTAAGAAGCTCTGTGTTGTTTTCCTTTGTTGCAAGCGACACAATTATGATCATTTGTGAATACTTTGGTGGGAAGACCTTCAATAAGACCCATTTTAGAAAGTTTGTTAATTGTCTTGAAATTCACATGAGCCATCCTCCTATGCCATTTAGTGGACTCATCAAGAGATGCTTTAGCCACCAAACAAGTGAGGTCACCACCTGGTTGCACTTCATTTAGGTTGAATGTGTATAAATTGTGAGTTCGAGGAACTTTCAGCAGAATTGAAGTTTCTTCTGGGAGTTTGAAGTCTTTAGACAGCACAAGACATTCATTCTCAGTGAAAAGAACTTTGTTCTTAGTGTCACAGATTTGTGAGACAGAGAACAAGTTGAAATGCTGAAGTTCCTTAACATAGTACACATTTTCAAAATCTAGATGAGGTGTCTTTATGGTGCCTTTCCCTGTGATACTTCCATCACTTCCTCCAAAAGTCACATTGCCTCCTCCTTCTATGGGAACAAAATTGTGCATCATATCTCTGTTTCCAGACATGCTTCTGGAACAACCACTATCAACAATACCAATATTCTTATGCTTAAGGGGATGATCCTACAAACAACAACAAAATATATACAAACGGTTAGAATTCGATGGAGGTTCAAGTCATTACTGACTTGAACCTGCCTTGTGGATCATAGGTTTAGGGCATGAAGATTTAGAGGATCCACCATTGTTCTTGGTCCTCCATTGATAATTGGGTCCCTTGTTAGTCCAAGAACAACCTGCTGAGGGCTTCACAGCAGTGCTCCCATATCCCATCCCAGCATACATAGAGTCAACATATGTAGGCCAATAATCATGTTTAAAGTATGGGCTCGTTGGTTGGACATATGGTCTGGTAACTGAATCTCTCCATTGAGAGTCAGTCTTTGCTGCTTGAGGGACATAAGGTGGAATATTAGCAACATTGGTCCACTTAGATCTATGTTTCTGGGGAGTAGCACATGCACCCAATCTTTGCTCATAAAAATCACAATCCTTAATCAAATGAAATTTACTTCCACATACAAAACATGTCTTCTTCTTGGAAGATTTATTCAAATAGGGAGATGATGGATTACATGCAGAAGTACTTAAAACAGATACATTCAAGGAATTGTTTTTAACAGACTGATTATTCAAAGATGTAAAAGACAAGTCTTCAGAAGAAACTATCTTGGAAGTGGATTCCTCAGCAGTTTCCTTAGAAGGCTTGTAGGTAGACTGGGGTGCAGGCTTGGGTGTTGGCTCAGGCTTGGGAAGGTCAGACTTCTCATTTGAATCACAGCTTTCATATGAAGTAGACCCTTGATCCGATGAATTGTCACTGTCAGAGCAAGAGACAAAGTCATTAGATGAGGTATCAGGGTCTGGCAAGTCTTTTGACTTTTTGCCATATAGATGATGTGATCCATCAAAGTCAACAGTGATGGATAGGTCTGTGGGCATAAACTCACCTCTAATGGGACCAGGGACAGCATGCATATTACCTTCTTTTACAAAGTTAGCTAATCCTGCAGGTGTGGATTTACGACCATCATACCTAGCTTCTACTCCTACATATTTTTGAAAGCCTAATCCTAAGCCAGAGGTTACTGATTGACTGTTATAGAGTTCTCTAGCCAGATTATCACCTGAAATTAACCATTGTTTATTCCTAGCTATTTCCTCAGCTACCTTTTCTTTAAGCTCTAGGTTTTCAGACACAGCTTCATCCTTTGCTTTCTCAGACAGTTTTAAGTAATTATTAGCAACTTCTAGATCAAACTGTAACACTTTTATCTTTTCTTCATAAGCAATTTGATTCTTTTGAAACCATACTTTTTGTCTTTCTACTGTTTTTAATGCTAGTTTATGAGCTTCATTTTCAACATAGCATTCATCAAACTTAGGTTTCATAGCATCATACTCTTCTTTAAGTTCATTGTATCTTAGACTACAACCAAATATACAGTTGTGTACCTGAGATAGTCCCATCAAGGCAAACTGATCATGCCTTTCGTCTGAAGTGCACCTTGCCAACAATCCAAGCTTATCAGTATCATGAGCTTCCTCATTCACAGGTTCATGTGTAGTCCATTTGACCTGTTCATCCATGGTGAGGAGAGCTGCTGAAGCTCCAGCTTCCTGCTGTTTCTGCTGATAGGAAAGATAGTTGGCTCCATCTCCACTCTTTCTGTCCTTGCATTCTCTTGAGAAATGCCCCATCTGATGACAAGTGAAACATTTGACTTTTCTTCTATCAAAGCGAGCTGGTTCCTTTCCCTTGAAAACAAACTTCCTGCCAGCCTTCTCTTCAAACCTTTTGATGTCCACTGACAGCAATGCCACCTGCATTTTCAGCTTCATTTCCTCCATTTCAAGAGGGTCCAACTGATCAAAGTCTTCATATGCAAGATACTGCTGAGTATCATAATCAGCAACAAACGAATGAAGAACATCCTCCATCACACTACTAGTCTTTGTTTGAGAAGATGGTGGAGTAGGACGAGTGTTATGTGGTGGAGTGGGAGAGCAGGATGCTGGAAAGTAGTTGGAACTAGGAGATGATGGAAAATAGTTGGAGCTAGGAGCTTGTACCATCATGTTGGAGTGAGATGTCCCAACAAAAGCTGCATGGTTAGAAGAAGATGTACGGTAGGGAGTCCTGACATCAGGTTCAAGGGTTCTGAGTCTGTTATACAGCTCGTCAAAGGTAAGCATGTCCAACCCTCCTTTAGCCTTGAGAGCAATACTTACATGTAACCATGATGGAGGTAAAGATCGAAGGAACTTTGAGTTGCAGTCATCATTATCTGGTTTTGCATTCAGCTGGTTTAGCTGACTCAAGATCCTATGGAACCTGTCGTATCCCTTGTGGATACCTTCTTCTTCGGAGATATTGAAGTCCTGAAATTGTTGTCTTAGCATGGACTTCCTCATTCTCTTTGATTCTTCATTTCCACCGAACCTTGCTTTGAGAGCCATCCAAATGTCCTTTGCGTCATCCATATGGTGAAAATCACACAGATGATCTTCAGGTATGGCTTGAAGCAGAATAGTTTTCACCTTATGCTCTCTCTGCATAGCCAGCACTTCTTCAGCAGTTTTTGGTGGAGCCATGATAAACTTCCCATCTCTGTCAGGAATCATCTTCTTTAGACTGTTTCCTTTCTTTACTACCTCCCACAGATTCCAATCAATATTGGAAATCCAGTTTTCCATTTTCATAGTCCAAAGTTCATACTCTTCCCTTTTTAAATAAGGAAATTTACCATTGCTGTTTGAGAGACTGAGCTGTTGCATAGAAGTGGTGTTGGTGTTGTTTGTGTTGGTGACTTCTGTTTCATTATCGGATCCAGGCATGGTGAATGAATGTTTGAATGTATGGGGGTGAGAATGGTTCTTAGTATCGTAGAGACTTTCCCGAGGCTCTGATACCACTTGTTGAACTCACACAGACCTTGATAGATCTTAAGAACTCGAAGATCGTTAGTGTTGCCTATGTAATCACAAGCAAACTAATAGAAGATCTCTACAACTCGTATTGTAGCGGAAAGTAAATACAAGTTACAATAACTAAGAACCTTTTGATCCTCTATGGATCTTTTGATTATCGAAACTCTATGTTTCGGATAGTTTACAAGACTTGAAAGACTTGAGAAAAACTTATCTATTACATACTAACATGGTTTATTATATAGGCAAGAAACCCTCATGAGCGTTGACAATGTACGCTTCTACTACTAAACTAGACCAAGCATGCTTCTAGACAAGCATGCAACTAATCATATTGTTTTGTTAATCATATTGTTTATTCTGATAAGCTCTACATAATACGGCGCCAACCTATACATACGGCGCTGACTTTTACTCTATACTGAGCTTATCTCTCCTACGTGGATTCACACTTTCAGCAGCAACACGATATCTGTTTTAACACTTCTGCTGAAGTGGGACTTCAGCAGAATCCATTCTTCTTCGGCAGAATCCATTCGGCAGATGCTTCGGCAGAATCAGTAGTTTACCTTAATTCCCAACACGTATGAACACGTCCGAAAACATTTAAAAACGGACAAAAACGTAAGAAAATGGACGAATATGTATGAAAACGGACAAAAACGTATGAAAGCGTAAAAACACGTATGAAAACAGACGAAAACGTATGAAAACGGACGAAAATGTATGAATAATGGATGAAAACGTAAGAAAACGGACGAAAACGTATGAAACCGGGCGAAAAAGTATGAAAACGACGAAAAATATGAAAACGTATGAAAACAGACCAAAACGTATGAAATCGAAGAAAAAAAACGTGAACAACGTGAATTTTAAAAAAATCGTGAATTAAAAAAAATAATAAAGTGAATTTATAAAGAAAACGTGATTTTATTTTTTATTTTTTTAAAAAGAAATAGACAAAAAGAAAAGTGAAAAAAAAAAAAAAAAAAAAAAAACAAAAAACAAAAACAAAAAGATAAGAAAAGAACATGGACTTATGTTTATTTATTAAAGCTTAGGTTAATCCTCATCACTTTATAAAGTGTTTAGGACCTTCTAAATAAAGAAGTCTTAAAATTTTTAAGACCAAAAATATTTCTTTAATAGGAAATTAATAAGCCATTAGTTAATAATATTTATCTTATAGCTTCCATGACAATTTTCATAAATAAAAAGTAACATCCCTTTATACACTTTGTAACAGCCTTCAAATATTTATGCAGTCCATTAATACAGTCAAATATTTATACAGTCCATTAAGTGTCGACTTGTAACAGCTCAAACCTCAATGATATATAAACCAACCTAAAAACACAAACACCAATAGGAAACACAGTCTCTCTTCTTTTTTCTAGCACCGATAAAAAAAAAGACACACACAAATTTAGATAAATCTACTCTCATCTTGGTGTTCGGTTACCTACAGTAGAAATAAATAAGCTTTGCTTCTCGGATTATAGCAATAGAATGACAACTTTTATTTGGATATGAAATAGTTTGTATTGCTATTGCTTATAGTTATTTTAATTAAAAGTTGTCATTCATTCGTAAAGTTACTGTTTAAAAAAAGTATAAATGAAAAACACTTGCTCGTCATAAAATTATGCACCGGGTACCCACCGCCGCATTGCGCGGGTACCCTTCTAGTATGGATGATGGAGATTTGTTCATTGTTAAGCATCAAAATAAGAGTGAGCATTTCAACTCTTCGTATATATGAAATTAAGTATATCTTGAATCATTAATAGGATTTTTTTTAAATCTATATAGAGGTATTTTAAAAGAAATAGTGTAAAAAAATGATTGTTGTGCCTACTAATCATGCCTATAAGTACCTAATGATTTGATTGGTTAATTTCAAAAAATGATTGGTGATAATTTGGAGAGAAAAAATAAATAATACAATTGTACAAATAATTAATGCATTAGACTATCACAAAGTGATATTCAGAAAAATCACAAGTGATATTCAGAATATCACAGAATATCATTTGCGATAGTTAGAAACGTATGAAAACGGACGAAAACGTAATAAAACAGATGAATACGTATGAAAACGGACAAAAACATATGAAAGCGTAAAAACACGTTTGAAAACGTATGAAAACGGACTAAAACGTATGAAAATGGACGAAAACGTATGAATAATGGATGAACACGTTTGAAAACGGACGAAAGAGTATGAAAACGGGCGAAAACGTGTGAAAACGGACGAAAACAGATGGAAACGTATGAAACCGTAAAAACTCGTCTGAAAACGGACGAAAGTGTATGAAAATGGACGAAAATGACAGAAAACTGATGAAAACGGACGAAAAGGTATGAAAACGAATGATAACGGGCGAAAACGTATGAAAAACTATGAAAACGGGTGAAAACATATGAAAACGGACGAAAACAGTTGAAGATGTATGAAAACAGACGAAAACGAAGAAAAAACGCGAATTAAAAAAAAAAAAAAAAAAAAAAAAAAAAGCGAATTTAATAAAACGTGAATTAAAAAAAATATATATGTGAATAAAATAAGAAAGACAAAAAGTCTAAAAAAAATATGGACTTAGGTTTACCTTTAAAATCTTAGGTTAATCCCCATTAGATCAAACTATATGGATGGTGGAAATTTATCCTTTAATAAGTACAAATTTGTCATTAAGCAAAATAAAGTGACTCATATACACATACAGAGGAATTTTCAAATGCTTACTCTTATTTTGGTGCTTACCAAGGGACAAATCTCCACCATCCATATAGTTTTATCTAATGGTGGGGATAAACCTAAGATTTAATATGGAAACCTAAGTCCATGTTTTTTTTTCTCCTTTTTCTTTGTCTTTTTGTCTTTCTTATTTATTAACAATTTTTTTCTTTTTTCTTTTTTCTCTTCCTTTTTTTTGGAATTCACGTTTCTATTTAAAATTCATGTCTTTTTTTTTTTTTTTTTTCGGTTTCACTTTTTTTTTTAATTTTTTAATTTTAAATTCAAGTTTTTTTTATTTAAGTTTTTTTTCTCTTTCATACGTTTTCATCTCTATTCATACGTTTTCATCTCTATTCATACGTTTTCATTCGTTTTAATACGTTTTCGTCCGTGTTCATATGTTTTCGTCCTTTTTTTTACGTTTTCGTCGGATTTCAGACGTTTTCGTCTGTTTTCATCCATTTTCGTACGTTTACATCCTTTTTCTGATGTTTTTGTCCGTTTTCGAACGTTTTCATACGTTTTTGTACGTTTTCATACTTTTATATACGTTTTCGTCTGTTTTTAGACTTTTTTGTCCGTTTTCATACGTTTTCGTCTGTTTTTAGACATTTTCGTCTGTTTTCAGACGTTTTCGTCCGTTTTTATACGTTTTCGTCTGTTTTCATACGTTTTCGTCTTTTTCTTACGTTTTCGCCCGTTTACGTTCGTTTTCATACGTTTTCGCCCGTTTTCTTACGTTCTCGTTTGTTTTCATACGTTTTTGTCCATTTTCTTACGTTTTCGTTTGTTTTCATACGTTTTCGTTTGTTTTCTTTCGTTTTCATCCATTTTTCATACGTTTTCACACGTGTTTTTACGCTTTCATACGTTTTCGTCCGTTTTCTTACGTTTTCGGCCATTTTCATCCACTTTTATACGTTTTTGTCTGTTTTTTTTAGGTTTTCATGTATTTTCGTCTGTTTTTAGACGTTTTCGTCTTTATTTTTACGTTTACATGTATTTTCGTTCGTTTTGAGACGTTTTCATACGTTGTCATCCGTTTTTTTACGTTTTCATCCATTTTAGACTTTTTTTTGTCTGTTTTCATACGTTTTCATCCGTTTTTATACGTTTTCTTCCGTTTTCATCTGTTTTTGTCTGCTTTTTTTTTTTTTTCGTTTTTGTCCGTTTTCATACTTTTTTATACGTTTTTCATTTGATTTTATACGTTTTTGTCCGTTTTCAGACGATTTTATTTTGATATTTGTAAGTGACACTTATTTATCTCTTGTGATATAACACTGTAAGGAAGATGAAAAGTTTTACATTCTTCATCACGTATGTGTTATCAGTTGTGATACTCAATGAAGAATGTAATGGTTGTGTTTTTGAAAATATTTAGGAAGATTTTTGTGTTTTATAATATTATGAAATATTAGAAAAGTTGTTCAACTGAAAACAAGAGATGTTATGATACTTTTTTAGACTTGTGGTGGATTTTTCTATTTAATGAATACATTGTGCATGTTTCGATAGGCTTTATAGCGGGGTTTGAAAATATCTATGGTTGAATCAGCAAACTAAATAAACTATGGTTGAAGATAGCACACATCTTTATAAACAAATTGAGGAAGCTCAAACACTGTGATATCACCTCACTTGTGATATCACAAGTGATAACACCGTTGGTATCATGTGTGATATTACCGGCGATAGCATGTGTGATATCATAGTGTATATCACTTATGATATCACCAGTAATATCATCTATGATATCATGTGATATCACAAGTGAGGTGATATCACCTGTGATATCATGTGTGATATCACTGGTGTTTGAGCTTACCCAGTTTGTTTAAAAAGATGTGTGCTTTCTTCAACCATAACTTCTTTAGTTTGTTGATTCAACCATAGATATTTTTAAATTTCGTTATAAAACCTATCGAAACATGCACAATGTATCCATTAAATAGAAAAATACACCACAAGTCTAACAAAAGTTTCATAACATCTTTTCTTTTCAGTTAAACACCTTTTTCTAATATTTCATATTATCATAAAACACAAAAATCTTCCTATATATTTTCAAAAACAAAAATAAGAAAAATGAACAGAATCATCACAGTAATATAATAAGTGATGTTTATTATCATTTCTTTCATATATACTTGGTAAAATACTAAATTCTTATCACAATTGGTATGAATTTAATATTTCACATTCTTAGTTGAGTATCACAACTGATAACACATATATGATGAAGAGTGTAATACTCTTTATCTTTCTTGCAGTGTTATATCACAAGAGATAAATAAGTGTCACTTAAAATATCAAAATGAATAAAAATGAAGCAAACTATGAAAATCAGACTTGACATATTCTCAAAATCAAACAAGTGTTGCATTAAATTAGCATTTTTTGAACAAAATATGAATTCACCTAAAGAGACTTTAACCCTTTTATTTCTACTAAGAGTATAATATCACAAGTGATAGATAACATTGGTTGAATTAAAAAAATATCCGCTTGTCAATTGCGATGAAAGGCGCAAAAACTATCTTGTAACTGAAAATTATAAAAATATTAGAAAACACATAGGTGATAATATATAAAAATATGCAGAGCAATGAAATATCTCAGGTGATATTAAATGTTAAAAAACATACTTGTTTGTTTATGAAATATCACAAGTGATATTAGACATGTAATATAATAAAGTTTAATAATAAGCATGAAAACATATGAAAATAGAAGAAAACATATAAAAACTGCAAAAAAACGGACGAGAACTTATAAAAACGAATGAAAAGCGTATAAAAATGTATGAAAAAAAAAAGCGTCTGAAAACGGACGAAAACATATAAAAACGAATGAAAATGGTTGAAAACGGACGAAAACGTCTGAAAACAGACGAAAGCGTCTAAAAATGGACGAAAACGTAATAAAACGAACGAAAGCGTCTAGAAACCTATGAAAACCGATGAAAACGTAAGAAAACGGACAAAACTTAAGAAAACAGACAAAAACGTATTAAAACGGAAGAAAACGTAAGAAAACAGACGAAAAGTTATGAAAACGGACAAAAACGTAAGAAAACAGACAAAAACGTAAGAAAACGAACGAAAACATAGAAAAACGAACGAAAACGTATGAAAACGGGCGAAGACGTAAGAAAACAGACGAAAACATATGAAAACGGACAAAAACGTAAGAAAACGGACAAAAACGTATGAAAACGGACGAAAAAGTATGAAAACGAACGAAAACGTAAGAAAACAGACAAAATCAGACAAAAACGTAAGAAAATAGACGAAAACGTAAGAAAACGAACGAAAACGTAAGAAAAGAGACTAAAACGTATGAAACGGACGAAAATGTAAGAAAACCGACGAAAACATATAAAAACGGACGAAAACGTAAGAAAACGGACGAAAACGTATGAAAACATAAGAAAACGGACGAAAACGTATGTAAACGGACGAAAACGTATGAAAACGGACAAAAACGTAAGAAACAGATGAAAACAGACGAAGACGTAAACAAGACTGACGAAAATGGACGAAAACGTAAGAAAACAGACGAAAACATATGAAAACGTATGAAAACAGACGAAAATAAACGAAAACTAAGAAAAAACGCGAATGAAAAAGAAAACGTGAATTAATAAAAAAAAAAAACGCGAATTTAAAAAAAAACGAAATTATAAAAAAATCCGAAAAAAAAAAAAAAAAGAAAAAAGAAAAACGTGAATTAATTATGAAAAACGTGAATTTTTAAAAAAAATACAAAAAAAAATATGTGAATAAAAAAAAAAAGACAAAAAGGTTAGAAAAAACATGGACTTAGGTTTACCTTTTAAATTTTAGGTTAATCCCCACCATTAGATCAATCTAGATGGATGGTGAGAATTTGTCCCTTGGTAAGCATGGATATGTAGGTAAGCAAAATAAAGTGCCTCATACACATACATGTTTCATTACTTTATTTTCTTCATTCTTATCGTTTATATTTTCTGGTTTATGTTATTATTTATTTGATATGTGTCGTGTCCTTAAATATACATATATCTTTGCAGTGTTATTTTGCTACGATAATCAACAAAAGCTATGGATAATCTCTTGGTCAAGTGAGTTTGTATTTATCACACCTTATTTTCACCTAGCTAGCTATATGTTGTCGTGTATCGCATTAAGAGCGAAAGAGGATTGATGATAATTATTTGTGACGAAGACGTAAACCTCACGAATAGTACAACAAATGTCATATACAAAAAGTCTTAAAAAGTATGTGATCGTAGGTTGGTAGGAACTTCATGTAGATGATCAGTGAAGATCGGATTAGGTCATCTAAAACTGAATTAAAATGCTTTTGTATTCCCTCAACAAATTCAATTTCATCAACACTAAACACTACAAGATGTGCATCTCCAGCTTTATGTTCTCTTTCGTTTATTAAACTATACGTATGATTACACATATGTTTTCATTAGTACAATTACTAACGTTTATGAATTTTGTAAATGTTTATACTCGTGTTTGTTTCTCGACATACAACTAATTGAATAATATATTTAAGGGGGAATTGCATATATACCCACTAAAACTCAAAAAAGTTGCATATATTCCCGTAATACAAGTTTTTAATGCATGATGTACAATGCAACTTAAACATGTTTTAAGCATATATGAAAATATGCAAGTTTTAGTAGGTATATATGCAATTGCCCATATACTTAATGTCATGTATTCTTTTCCCTCTGTTTGAAATACCCATCACCATTAACTTGATGAGTCATTTCTAGTAGGTTGTGAAATACTCCCTCTGCCTCAAAAAGACTATCCATAAACACAAGATGGATAAATTATGATACGGGTGTCAGTAGGGTCGGGTTGATCCGACCCGAACCCGATAAAGGCTTATCGGGTCGGGTCAAATCGGGTCAAAAATCTTGTCGGGTTGTTTTGACCCGAACCCGATAACCCGATAGTGTTATCGGGTCGGGTTAGGGTTAAAAAAAAATGCTATCGGGTTATCGGGTCAACCCGATTAAACCCGATAATCAATTTTCAATTTTTTATTTATTGGTTTTTATAGGCCTAATGTCCGTAAGGTTTCGTTTAGTATGATCAGTAGGTTTCGTTTAACGGTCACTATATCACCCATACAAACAGTGACAATAATGAGAGTTGCAACTTGTTGAAAGACACAAGTGACCATAGCAGAATGATGTTACGAAAACCATAACGAAATAAATGTGAAGCTTTGACGATAGTTAAACGAAATAAAGTGACCATAGCAAAAATGAAAGTAACTTCTTACAATGACATTTAAATAAGTGTACATCATCCTAACACGTTCTTTGAATCTTTAATGAATGTGTATGCAAAAATGAAAGTAACTTCCACAATGACATTTAAATATGATACTAGAAGGATGCTTGGGTGATGCCGGTGCATCATAGAGGAGAAGGAAATGATAATTACATTTACAGGTCTGCTGCTGTGATTGATGTTTTAACCCGCCAACCCGACTCAACCCGACCCGACTTAACCCGACCAGATAACACCCGAACCCGATAACCCGATTACTTATCGGGTCGGGTTGCGGGTGACTTTTAAAAAAATCATAACCCGACTCAACCCGACCCGACAAACCCGATAACCCGACCCGATAACACCCCTGCGCGTAACTAATGATAGTTTTGATTGATAAAAAGTCATTTTTACCCTTCACACTTATTTATAGATATTAAAATCAGCAATTAATGTAAGTATTGATTAGAAGAGCAAAATAGAAAAAATAATCATAAATACTATTCATGTATAAAAACTTGACACTTTTTTCAGACAAACATAAATAATACGATGGACACTTTTGGTGAGACGAAGAAAGTATACGATTTACTTATTCAGCCCATGACGCGTACACCAACTCTATTGAGTGTACATCAAACCAATAACTCAAGGTATTACAAGTGTACATGGCCTTAGGTTTTCCTTATCACATTTAAGATTGATGGATCTATAAATTAAAATAAGGATTTTGCTAAACATACTATAAGTACGCGGGCGAATATAATTAAACGTACAGTCATTTAGTGTGTGTATTAATACTTTAAATATAACATTTAGGGTTATGTATAGCAATTTTCTTAAAATAATACACCAAGTAATGAAATATTATGGTGTAATCAACTTGATGCAGGCCACGTTCGGGCTCCTACTCCTATAATTTGACCGTCGTTTTTTTTCGTCAACATGTGAAGTCCTGTGTTTCAAGGGTTCGAGAGATTAAAGGGTAAAACAACAATACAATCTATAATTGTCATAATCTATCTTTTTCATTTTAATAGTTTACTTGTTTTTCATCTTGCTTGTGGGAGATTTTATGACATTTGAGTGGTTTTGGGGCTTGTGCTTGGTTGCGATTTGCCACATTCAAAGTTGCGGTTTGACTGGTTCTTAGTTGCGAGTTGAAAGTTTTGGAGTTGAGGTTTGATTATTTAATGATAAAACTATTGTGATTTGATAATAAGAAACAAACTGCGGTTTAAAGTTTAGCCAAAAGGGTACAAAAGGACAAAACTTGACGATAGTGACATGTGTACTTCACGAAAGTGACTTGCGGTTTGTCAGTTTCCCTTGCGGTTTGTTCCTGCAGTTTGCCTTTTGTTTGCGAGTTGAGTTCTTGCGTTTTGACTAGTCTACTATTTTAGTTGTTGCGGTTTGAAGCCTTCTGCTATTTGATCGATTTGCGAGTTGAAGATTGCGGTTTGAAGTCTCTGCGATTTGACACTTACGACTTGAAGAAACTGCGATTTGTCAAGAGCTGCGGGTTGAATCTTGCGGTTTGAGAACTATTGCGTTTTGCCATCCCTGCGAGTTGATCAGATTTGCGATTTGACTTTGTGATTTATGCGGTTTGACGTCTTGCAATTTGATCAAGTGTTGCGTTCTGTGTGTTGTGGTTTGATACTTTGCGTTTTGAAGACCTGTGATTTGAGACTTGCAGCATAAGAATTGCAAATTGCTGTTGCGACTTGATACCTGCGAGTTGATACTTGCGGTTTGGGTTCTACGGTGTCCTCTTGATTTTTTAAAATCCCACGAAATATTCGATTTCTCGGTTTAAATCAAAGAGTTGTAAAATCCCGTGTATTTGAACATTATGTCCATTGTTTCCGATAATGTTCAAGCTGCTGGGTCCGATACCCGCCCTCCTATACTTGATAGAACAAATTATGACTCTTGGGCACAGAGAATCCGATTGTATTGCTTGGGTAAAGAGAATGGTCTTAACATTATTCAATCAATTGATAAATGACCGTTCCAGATGGGCACCACCAGAGATGAACTAGCAACTGGTGAAGATGGAGGTGTCACTCTAGGAATGGATAGACCAAGGACTTACAATGATCTCAATGATACTGAGAAGAAGAGATATGATGCTGACATCAGAGCTTACAACATCATCCTTCAAGGTTTATCCAAGGATATCTACAAGCTGATCAATCACAACACCTAAGCCAAAGCATTTTGGGACAATGTCAAAATGCTTCTTGCTGGCTCAGAACTGACTAAGGAAGATCGAGAGTCACAAGTGTAGGATGAGTTTTAGAACTTCAAGATGAACTCGGGGAAGAGTATTGCAGAATACTATGTGAGGTTTCACAAACTAGTGAATGATAAGAGGATCAAGATGACTATGCCTAACATCCAACTCAATTCCAAGTTTAGAAACAACATGACACCTGAGTGGAACAGGTTTGTTACCGTGGTGAAGTTGAACAAAGGATTGAGACAAACTAACTATGAGCATTTGTATGCTTATTTACTACAACATGAGAAGCATGTTGCACATGACCGTCTGATCATGGAGAAACTCAATCCAACAACGACAAATACAACAACAAATGATTCACTTGCATTTGTTTCTAATGTTCAGCCGCTGACTCAATAATCACAGGCTCAAGGCTATAAGTACTCCTCATCTTCCCAGAATCAGGTCATTCAACCAGATTCATAATATACCCTAACATACAAGTTGATTGAAAACCTCTCGAACCAAGTTACACTATTGGTTCAACAATTCAGAACCACACTTCCTCTAACAAACAACCAACTTAGAACTTCATCTAACCCACACAACCAAGCTACAATGGAGGATGGAAGGGTTTTGGTACAGAATGTTCAAGTTCGAAAAAATGTGAACCAAAGGAATGTCGCACGGGGAAATGGTGTGGCTGGTTATGTGGGGGCTGAGAACAGAGGAGGGATAATGGTTCAAGGTCAAGGCAAACAAAGTGTTACAACTGTGGTGGTGTGGAATACATTGCCAGAAAGTGTACCCTACCAAAGCGTCCACAAAATGCTGACTACTTCAAGGATAAGATGTTGCTGATGCAGGCACAAGAGAGTGGAGCAGTGTTGGATGAGGAGGAATTTTTGTTTCTTGCTGAAGGGAGTGCCAACACGTTTGATGCTGACGTGGATGATCAACCAGTGTATGATTTGACATAGAATGATCTCAACATCTTCCAGGTTGTTGACTGTTATGCCTTCGACTCTGATGTTGATGATGAACCAACGGCCCATACCATATTCATGGCAAAAATATTTCTCCTATGGTTTCATCACCTCAACAAGCTGGTCCCTCCAGTGATTCATTTATATCAGAGGTACTAAAACTATATGATGTGGTTGATGAGCAAAAGATTCCGAACAAAGTACAACTGACAGAAGTTATTGAGTTAGATATTGTAAATATGAGAAATAGCAATGTTATCCCATAAGAGCAATATGTGAAGCACGATGAAAGTCTCGTTGTACCAAATGGTACATCTTCTGCCATTAATGATGAATATTCGTTGAATGAGTACACTGAATATATACCTGATGACTCCCTGACCACTAAGCTAAATATATATAAGGATCAAGTTGCCATCTATGAACAGCGTGCTAAATTTAAGCTAACTGCACGTGAGCAAGAAATGGATATTCAAATGAGTACACTGATCACTAAATATAATTTAAGGGAAGAAACGTTGAAACAAGAGTTAAATTCCCTACAAGAAAAACTTAAACAAACTGTTAAGCAAAAACAAGAAATACAAGAAAATATAAAAACGCTTAACCAGGAATTCAAAGAAAAGGAAACTGTGGAAAACTAGAAGGGGGGGTTGAATAGTTTTGCCGATTTTACGTTAGTTTCAAAAACTTTTAGATTCGTTGATATGTGAGATCTTGTGGATGTGGAGAAAGTATAGATCTAATGATAAAGTAAGTAAATAAAGTAAAGCGAAGGGAAAGAAAAGACACAACCGATGTATAGTGGTTCGGCTACAAGGACACCTTCCTTGCCCTACTCCACTCCCCGAGTCACCTACTAGAGAGTTTAAGCACTATGTCAACAAACTCCTTCACTTGCGGAGAAGCCTTCACAACGTTGCTTACACTTTTTCCGGTACAAAGCTAGATATCGAGTCCGTAACACGGTGGACCAAACCAACACGACTATTACACAACAAATATGTGAAATATCAAATACAAGATCTTCGCTACAGAAATCTTGCGGAGTGACAAATCAATCAAGGACCCCTTGCTTGGATGACTTGTAGAATGCTCGTGATCTCGCCTTAGAGAAGGACCTATATGAGGATCACAATAGAAAGAAAGAAGAACAACTCTCTAGATCAATTGATCTATATGTTAGAAGAGAATGAGAGTGTTTGAGAGATTTAGTAAGAAGAGGGGTAAGTTAGAATGAAGAAATGGCTCTCTATTTATAGGCAAATTCCTTCACTGTTCCCACGGATCCCACGGATCCCTTCCACAAGGGATCCGTCTAGTGTAATCCTAGGGATCCGTGGAATGCTCCTATTTGCCAATGGGTTTTTGGTTATAGGTCATGGGTTGGTCCATGGGTTATCTTTAGATTCAATGTATCTAAGTATACATTGTATCAAGTCTCTTTAGGTATGCGTTAAGATCCATGGGTTATGGTCCATGGGTTATGATTTTTACCCATCCTAATAAACTATTACAACAAATGCTTAATTACTACATTTTTGTATTTAAATGGCTATATGTAAATGCTTTACAAAACTAACATGTATCCTTTATAATTATACTTAAGATAACATTATATTTGTTATCAACAAAACACAAAGAGATAGCAAAATATTAATAAACGGTTTTATGGTTTATTTGTATTAACAATCTCCCCCTTTTTGTTGATGACAAAACATAATGTTATGATGAGTAAAACTTAAGAATAGATGTAAATTTTGAAAGCCCGAAAGCCCCTAAGTTTTACTTCTTCTCCCCCTTTTTGTCGAAACAAAAAGTTAACCCTTGGAAGAAATTAACATAAAGATGTGGAAAAAAAATAGTCCACGTATCACTAACTCCCCCTTGACGGTAGCTCCCCCTTGTTTGGGGCGTCAAGTGAAGAAAAATAGAAATCCTACAAAAAGAAAGGTTGGTAACATGCTTAAATAATCTTGTGATTGTCGAGAATCAAGATTGGGAGCCAAGGTATGTAAACAATGCCTTGTAATAAAACAACAAATTGTAGCGGTATTTATGCCACCTACAAGCATGTAAAAATAAGAACAAGACTTGTTCTTGAAAATGACTTCAAAAGAAAAAAAATACTAAAAATAGAAAATAGTAGTAATGATTCCTTCCATGCTTGCATAAGGTTATGGATGGAGGTTTGAAAATGACTCAAATGAAAAAGTACAAAAAAAAATAATAGAAAATAGTAGTAATGATTCCGTCCATGCTTGCATAAGGTTTATGGATGGAGGTTTTGATGATTGATGGTATTGATGCGATCAAGTATCAGGTTGAGTATGAATCGCATTTCTTCCCTAACTTCGATTGCGATTTCCCTAGTGGATTGGCAATGTTCACAATGTAGGTGATGTGGGTGATGAGTGCGGAAGTTTTCCGGGTTGTTTTGATTTGAGTTATGCGGAAGATGTGGTGGAAAAATAGGAAAATATGGATCAACATCCGGAATATTTGTAAGTGGTGGTGGAAAAGAACCTAGATTTTCTTGTAATGTGATGGGAGCTAATGGTGGTGATGTTTCAAGATCTTGAAAGATATTATTTGGAGATGTGGGTGATGTTGAAAAGACTATTTCTTTTTGTTTAGATTGTTTAGATCTTGTTGGAGTCTTAAGGAGTTCCAAAAGAGTGACTTTGGGTGGTGATGAGGTTGGTGTACTTGTTGCAGATGAGGGAGGTGCTATTATGGAAGCATCTTGTGGTGAGTTATTTGTTGAGGATGAACCATTTGAGGTTGTTTTTGCTAAGCAACAAGATCGGATACTAATCCGTGCGGATATCCTAGAGTTTGATTGTGGTATTTTGGATGGTGGAAGTACAAAGGTTTGGATATCATGATTGTTTGTACTAGATGATTCTCCTAAATGGTTTTTGGATGACATGGTGTATTGTGTATGTGAGGATGAGATGGATTATGCAAGCATTTTGGGAGTTCTATATATAGAAAAACAAAGCATTGTAATGAATGCTTGAACCAAAATGAGGATTAAAATCTAATGATTAGATATGAATTCAAGGCATGTGATCATGAGAACACAAGCATTAAAGAGCATACTCCCAAAAATGAAACAAATGTGGTTTTTGCATCCAAAGTGAAAAGAATAGAAGTTAAAAACAGCTTTTGTCTTCAAGGATCCCACGGATCCTTCCCTTGAGGGATCCGTCCAGCATGAAGGCTGGGATCCGTGGGTCTGGTGATTCAGGCAGCACAAAATTTTATTTTTGGAAACATTTTTGCCTATTGTGTGCCTATATGCAAACTATTTAGAGTTGCGGTTTTCTCGACCTCTAAAAAGAAAGAAAAATAACTAGAGAAAAAAAATCCTATTGAGATAACCCGAAAACACACATTTGGTACATAAGTACGTAATATTGTGTTATCAATGCTCCTAATTCATTTTTGCTTAAATGAATGTACCCGAAAACACCTATTAGTTATATGTTCCCTTTAGCATTCAAAAGACATGTGAAATTGATACAGGAAGGTATCATTCTTTTTAGAAAATATTTTGAAAAGAGATTTTCTTTAAAAATGTGTATGTAGTTATGTGTTTGAAAAAAAAATATAAGTGGAAGAATTATCTTGGGTTTTGAAAATTCCCGTATTGTTTGTGAGTTGTGCGTGAAATAGAAATCCTAGACTCAGAAAGAAGAAGGCTAGTGTTTACATACCTTGTAGAGTCAAATAAGTTACGACGTTTTTTCCATTAGACCAAGACCAAGACGAAGTAGGTTGAATTGTTCCCGCTTCAATGGTTTGGTGAGGACGTCGGCTATGTTGTCTTCGGATGCTACCTTCTCAATAGAGATGTTCCCCTTTTGAACATTGTCTCTTAAGAAGTGATGTCAAATCTCTATATGCTTTGTGCGAGAATGCAATACCGGATTCTTGCTTAAGTCGATGGCACCTTTGTTGTCACATAGGATGGCTATGTCGCTTAGATGAATGTCGTAGTCGACTAACGCTCGTTTCATCCATAGTGCTTGTTGGCATGCTTTGCCCGCGGAGACGTACTCGGCTTCGGTTGTTAATATAGCTAGTGCCGTTTGTTTCTTAGAAAACCAAGACGTTAAACAACATCCCATGAAAGTACATACCCCACTTGTACTTTTTCTATCAACGTAATCACCTGCATGGTCAGAATCTGCATATACAATTGTTTCTACTCCCGTGCCCTTAGGATACCATAATCCTAATTGTGTTGTACCCTTAATATATCTACATATCCTTTTTACGGCTTCTAGGTGTGATGTTTTAGGGTCTTCTTGAAATCTAGCACATAAGCAAACACTAAACATGATATCCGGCCTACTTGCCGTGAGGTAGAGAAGACTACCTATCATGCCACGATACTTAGTATTATCTACGGATTCTCCGTCTTCATCTTTTGTGAGTTTGGTGTCGGATGACATTGGAGTCCTAATAGGTTTTGACTCTTCTAGACCGAATTTCTTTAACATATCCTTGATGTATTTAGATTGATTGAAGAAGATACCATCTTCTACTTGTTTTATTTGTAGACCAAGAAAGAAACTAAGTTCTCCCATCATACTCATCTCGAACTCGTCATGCATGATTTTAGAGAAATCATCACACATGTCTTGACAAGTGGATCCGAATATAATATCATCTACATATATTTGTACTATGATTATATGTGACTCTCTTTTCTTAGTAAAAAGTGTGTTGTCAACTAACCCCATGGTGTAGTTTTGTTTAACTAGAAATGACTTGAGTCTATCATACCAAGCTTTTGGAGCTTGTTTAAGACCGTAAAGGGCTTTCTTTAATTTATAGACATGTTTGGGTTTTTCAAAATCAATGAAGCTCGAAGGTTGAGCTACATATACTTCTTCATTTATGACACCATTTAGAAAAGCGCTTTTGACATCCATTTGATAAAGCTTTAGTTCATTAGCACAAGCATACGAAAAAAGTATTCTTATAGACTCTAATCTAGCCACGGGGGCATAGGTCTCATCAAAGTCTATTCCTTCTTGTTGGTTATACCCTTGAGCAACGAGTCTAGCCTTGTTCCTAGACACGACTCCGTTTGCATCTAATTTGTTTTTATAAACCCATTTGGTTCCTATTATGGTTTGATTACTAGGTGGAGGGACAAGTTTCCAAACATCATTAGAAAGAAATTGATTTAGTTCTTCTTGCATAGCCATTACCCAACTATCATCTTTTATGGCTTCTTGTGTATTCTTATGTTCTAAGGTTGAAACGAAACAAAACAAGTTACTTTGGTTTTGAACTTGAGACCTTAATGTTCGTTCGTTAAGTTTTCCTATGACTTTATCTACGGGGTGATCTTTGGACTCTTTAATGTTTATTATTTCATCACTTAGAGGTTCTTCTTCTTCCCTAATCTTTTTCTTTATTACTATAGCTTCACTTTCTATAATCTCATCATCTATAAGAGGTGGAGAGGGTTTCGGTGGACTTTCATCAAATTTTATATTTAATGACTCTTCTACCTTCATTGTTTCTTTGTTTAATATGACGTAAGCTTTGCTATTTGGTGAGTAACCTAAAAAGATACCTTCGGTTGATTTAGGATCAAATTTTGTAAGGTAATCTTTAGTGTTAAGAATAAAACATTTACTACCAAAGACTCTAAAGTGATTTAACGTAGGCTTTTCGCCTCGAAGTAACTCATATGGAGTTTTTCCTAAGATTGGTCTAATTAAGACTCGATTGAGTATGTACGTTGAAGTATCAACGGCATTACACCAAAACTTTTGAGGTATGGATTGTTCATTAAGCATGGTTCTACTCATTTCTTGTAGGGTTCTATTCTTTCTTTCTACTACCCATTCGATTGTGGAGTGCGTGGATGATAAGGTTTTAAAAGGTACCTTTTTGAGGGGTCATTTAAGCCCTTATTCGATCACTTTTGTATCCGTTATTGCTTAATATCGTTCCTTTTCACTTTTTAGGTCTCTTGAAGGCAAAATGCTGGAATGATGCTTATTTGGACGAAAAGGCGCGAATATACGAAGAAAATGGCCAAAGTCAGAATCGAGACACTCAAAGCTGCTGAAACATAAGGCGACGGCGTCACTGCATATCTGCGACGCCGTCGGTAAGGCATTTTGCGACGGCTCAGAGGCGAAATTGCATGTTTTCAAGGGACGACGTCAGGTTCTAAAGGAATAGGCCGTCGCTACTCAGACGGCCTAGATGCAGCCAAGACGGCGTCAGAGCTGAAGGGGACGGCGTCACAGTCATAAGGTGACGCCGTCGCAAGGTTTACGTGGCCAAGACGAAACCCTAATGACGGCGACACGACGGCGTCACGAAACATAAGGTGACGCCGTCGCAGATGTAATCTTATATATAGAATCCGAATTTTTCAGTTTTTGGTGTGTAGTCTTTTGGAGTAAAAACCTAAAACCGAACCAAGGCTTTCTTGTGCAGTATTTTAGGGTTCTAAACCCTATTATACATCAAGATAAGTATTTACTTCATTAATTTAATTATGTCTTTGATTATTTGTGTGTATGCTTGCATGTTCTCCATGTCCGGCTAATTTATTTGTGTGTTTGCTTAGGGAATATGAAACTTAATTATTGAATATTGATTGGTTGATACTTATCTTAGTTGACTAATGATCTAGAGTGCGCTAGATTATTCGTTGTGTACTTAATGCTTGACTTTTCTTTGTGAACTTTAGAATATAATTATCTAGGTAATTGTAGGATAAAGTATTAACCAAAATAGTCACCAATACAAACTATTACTTTTGTACTCCATATAGTACCACGTGACCTTTTATGAAACAAATAGTACCACACATAATAGATGAAACCCACGTGATATAGAATATTGATTTCACCCAATTCTTACCCACGTGACTAACGAGTACAAACCAAATTAATGTGTGACCCACGTGAACCAATCAAAGAATATTCGGACCTTGTAACTTTTAATAACCTTCAAACTGTCGTACCATCATCACAAAATAATACCAGATCCCACGTGACAATCATAATTAATAATTGTTATCCTTGATCGACAATCATTAGTCCCAATTAAAGAATAAATCTTTTCGTAGCAGTATACATCAACAACGAGAAACGATAATCTGACTCACGTTAAATTGGTACGAGTGAATCAGCCAATCGACAATATTCACATAGCAGCTTGCTTCGACAGTAATACCTTGTGAATCCCTATATCAAGAGCTCCCCGCTCTGATACCAATTGATAAGATCGTTTATGAGCTCGGCTAGGGATCAATAACAAAGATAATAAACACAATACGCAGCGGAATAATCAAAACAATACTTTGTTATTGAACAAGGTTTTCATTCACTAACTCTAAATAATACTAGACGTTTATAGAAGCACGTCTACTAACTAAACTAATAACCTAGGCGTTTACAATGATCCATACGCCTAGGACACACTAATCTAAATCTAATACCCTAGACGTTCTTCCCTAACGTCTAGGCTAAACACACACCTTTTACTAATCGTCTACATATTGGAAGACTTAATTAAAAACCTACACCTATGTCCTCTTTATATACTAGAGGATAAGGACTAATTAATAAAACTTCCTTTGCAAGCAAGCCCTTTCATCTTTTAGTAGGTTTCCTTCTTGTCATATTAAGTCCCTCTTGTTTCATTCTTTTTGTCTTTATCAACTCAAACTTGTAATTCCCAACACTTAATTATTGAATATTGATTGGTTGATACTTATCTTAGTTGACTAATGATCTAGAGTGCGCTAGATTATTCGTTGTGTACTTAATGCTTGACTTTTCTTTGTGAACTTTAGAATATAATTATCTAGGTAATTGTAGGATAAAGTATTCAAGGACAACCGTAGAGTAGGCGTCTATAAATCACTAGAGGATTTGTAAACAAGACCCTTTGGTAATTTCAAAGAGTTAGGGAAACAAGCACGCCCTATAGCCTTAGAATCACAACGCAACTAGGAATAAGGACGTGACAAATCAACCATCAATAGGAGATAATTAAGGAGTAGTAAAACCTAAGTAAACACATCTTTAAACTATCATACGAGTACACATCAATTAGACATAGACTATCACAACCTTAGCTTAGATAATTAGATAATAGTAGAGTAATCGGTAGCAATACCAACCCCCCAAATCCAATACCCGAGATTCGTACCTTTTCAATTTCTAAAAAACATAAAAAGATAAAAAATAATCTTCCTCAACCTCAACCTTAGCGTAGTAACTTCTCACTAGCATTCCTATTCCCCTAGAGAACGATATCAATACCCGTGGCTTACCCTAATTACTAAACTACAACGATTAGGTTCACTGCCTAGGGTGTTATAAAACTTGCTCGAAGAAAAGGAAGTTTCCTTGACCCCGAACGACGCGTGTAGCGTTATCAGTGGAGCCGAGAAGTTGTGAGTAATACCATTAGCGTCACAAAAAGCTCCGAATTGCACTTCATTATCGAATTCCCTACCATGATCCGTCCTAATAGACCCTATGGGACTTCCTAGTTGTCTTTGGATCTTTTTGCTTAATATTTCAAAATAGTTAAAGGTTTCTGTTTTGTTCTTTAAAAATTTTGTCCAAGTATACCTAGAATAGTCATCCACTATGACCAAAGTATAGTAGTTGCCTCCATAACTTTAGATAGCGGATGGACCAAATAAATCCATATGTAGTAATTCTAGACACCTAGTTGTGGACACCATGTTTTTAGCTTTATGACTCGAATGAGCTTTGATATGGTTCAAACCCGTCAAGTTATCTCACACAAGCTAGCCACTTGTGAATGACTAACCGTAAGAAACTTAAAACAGTTTAGACAAACCAATAATAGAGAAGTGTAGTATGTGGGTAACTCAAACGTGTTAGGTTTGAGCACCGAGATCGTTCCGAACGAGGGTTGAATGGAATTTCCAACTCACGTCTCAATTATCGGGATTTGAATAATAGAAGGGGGTAAATTGATGATATCTAAACTATGGGATAAGGAAAGCATATAGGATAAAAATCAAAGGGGAAAACCTAAGAACTAAGGCAAACTACGCAATTCTATACTAAAACGCAAATTCGGGATTAAAACGAAACGCGAATAAAATGCAACAACGACTAATCTAAATCCTGAAAATAACCCAAAATTACTTTTACGCTAAAAAGGATAATTGAAAACTATTTGTGAATTAAAACTATTTTTTAGGAATTTTCTTGATTTTATTAGAATTAAAAACTAATTATTAACTTTAAAAATAAGACTAAATAACTAAAAATTATAAAAACAAAGGGGAAAATTATGAAACTAATTTCTAAAAATCTAAAATAACATAAGAGAATTTTCAAAACTAAATTTGTATTTTTCTGATTATTTTTCTATTTTCTACTAATTTAAAGCTATTAAAATCTAATTAAGTTCTTTTAAGGATTTTTTATCAAAATTAAGTGTTTATCAAAAGTTAATAGGAAAAATCGCATTTTCATTAAAACCCAATAAAAGTCCTAAATCTAATCAGCAACAACGTAAAATAAGCGCAAAGCAAAATTAGGGCTTAAACGCAAAATCATATCTTAACGCATCAAACGGAATCAAGAATCCAAAAGGGGAAACTAAAAATAGGATATACGAAAGGAATAGGGTATCAAATCTATAGTAGTTAAATGGGGGAAGATAATAAGTTTAGGGCTATTAACTCTGCACTCAACCTTTAAGGTAAGTTGGGAGCAAGCCTTGCTAGAGCCAC